>JASUDE010000084.1:0-35978 GCA_034509685.1 Colletotrichum cereale | reverse complement strand
GACATGTCGCCGGGCCAGACGACGCGATCGCGCTTGGCGCCGTCGGTGGTGACGGCGGTGCCGTTGGCGATGGTGAAGTTGGAGTACCACGACCCCGCGGGCGACTCGTTGTGGTCCCAGTCGCGGTTGTAGTCGATCAGGGCGGAGCCCTCGCGCGGATCGATGGTGGAGAGCTGGAGGGTATAGGCGCCGGCGTACCAGATGCGGTTGAGCATGGGGCTCGAGCTGTGGAAGTAGCCCGAGTAGGCGCGGCCGTTGGTCTGGGAGGGGAAGGCGGTGCAGTTGACCCAGAGGTTTCGGAGCGTCACCCACGGCTTCTTGTAGGGGTCCCTGCCGGACGGGTCGAGAGGGGCTTGTTCGCTGTCGCTGCGGCGGAGCCCCGCGAGGACGGCCTGGCCCTCTGGGCGGGGTTGCTCGAGGAGGACGTTGTCGTCTGCGAGGACGGGGTATTCCGGCATGGAGAGGGTGAGGTACTTGAAGGCGCCCCGCAGAAACTCCTTTCCCACGCACACGGTGCCGGTCGTATCGTCAAAGTCGAAGTGCAACGGCAAGTCGCGCTCCAGCTTCTCGGTCGTGGTGTCCGGTTGCGGTCCGGCATAGAGCGAGGATTCGGAGTAGGCCAGGTAGATGTCCGGTTCGTTGCCGGCGGAGGAGACGTCGAAGCACACGCTACGGGTGGAACAACAGACATTAGCCATGGGGGAAGCACCGGCGGGGGGCCAGACCCGGAAATGTACCGTCCAGCAATGTTCTCCTCAAACTCCAGCGTCAGCACCCCGCCCGGCCCGACGGTGATGCCATTGGCGAATGCGTCTGCGGCGTTGGCGCCGACCTCGACCGCCTCCGGCCCGAACGTCGTGACATTGCCCTCGGCGTTCCATATGCGGGACGGCACGATGCGGGTCTTGTCCTCGGGCGCCTTGATGTACCTCTCCCAAGGTCCCCTGAAGATGGACGTGGTGGGGAGGGCTTCCGGGTCGATGAAGGGAGGCCGCAGTGCCGCCAAGGCTGCGGACGGCGCGAAACACAATGCGAGAGAGGCCCATTCCGCGACGGGCGTTGTAGACTTCATGGTTCCGGACGCAGGCTCGGAATCGACAGCGGGGTTCACCAAGCGTATGGAGGAGGGAGAGGGTCGACAAGAAGAAAAGAGATGTTCAAGATGATGGAGGAGAAGCCCGGCGAGTCGAGCCCATCAGGACGGCGTGTGCGTATGTGGAGGACATGCGCGGTGGGCTGCGGCGGTTGTGGGATTGAAAGGCCGCCCCTGTCGAGGGAGAGAGAGGGAGGGGATGGGCGTCGTGTACCGGTAGTAGGAGGTGTGCACGAGCACTGTTATTGAGGCGCAAAAAGTCCGGTTGCAAATTTGGGGCAAAAGGCCGTTGCAACCTGGATGAGTGCCGAACTGCACTATTTCCCCGCGTCCAAACCCCCCGGTCCCGCAAAAGCCCCCGGCCGCCGATCCCCCACAGGCCACAGCACAGGGCATACAATCAATATACATGATACCCAGGGTACCTAGTATGGAGTGTAGAAACAGCCACCGAGTCCCCGATTGGATTCCATCACCGGCACAGGTGAACTTTGTCGATTTCTATCGTCTCTACTGTCGAATCTATGGTCTTTTGCTCGCCAAGTATCTCGCCGAAATACGCATGCAAACACCCGCCCATGTTAGAATACCGTATGCAACAAAACGTGAGACGCGCGATGCCATGTCTCAAGTTCTTGCTCCATTTTTTATCCCCATTGCCCCCCCACCAGCGCGAGTCGCACGCAACGCCATCTCTTCTATCATGCGTCTAGTCCATCCAGCTCTATCAGCTTTCCAACCATCTTAATCACCTCGTTGTTCGTAAGATCCAACCCGGGATTCTCAACCTTCATCGCAATCACATCGTCAACCATGCCTCTGAGCCTCGACACCAAGACTCCCAGCCGTGCCCAGCCGCGGAGACGCACCCACTCATCGACTACGAGTCCTCGTCCCAAGGTGTCCAAGCTGATAGCGCCCGAGAACAGGAGCAAGGTGTAGGCGTTGAAAGCTACACGGTAGTCAGTAAAGAACCCCTGGAACCGAAGCTGAAGACATAACGACTTACGCGTCAGGTCCCGGATAAACGTCTTGCTGGTCGAGATCAATGTGAAGTATGACATGAACGAAGCGTTGCCAGTGAATCCCTGACTGCCGAACAGCGTGCTGCTGGGGTGCACAAACACGCGCCCTTGCTCCTGTGTGAAGTACTTGATCGTCCGCGCCTCCGGGTCCAGCTCCTTCGTGCCGGATACCGTGCTGGTGAACTTCTTGTCGGGGTACTGGATACGCGCGATCTGCGGGTTGAACGCCGAAGCTGTGAGCGCTCGGAGGAGCGTCATGCCCGACTTGCTCTGGCTCTGCGCTGCAGCATGACGGTTCGTCTCGACGATTCCGATCTCGGACAGCGCCGAATAATACTGCGTCCGAGTGGCAGATATATCGTTCAGTGTGAGCCACGAAAGGAAGTTGTCTTCGCAGAAGTTGCGCAGCTGGCGTTGCCCTACGCCGTCACCTCTCATCTCGTCCCACTGCCTGAAAGCCTCGAGGTCCGTAAGGAGATCGCCGTCGCCGGTCGAAAACCGCATGCGCGCATCCTTCGCTTGGTCTCGCTTGTCCGGAGGCGACATGAAGGGACTACGGGTGCTGAGGATGGCTGCAATGGTGACGCAGTCATCCAAGCACCCGAAGATGGCACCGTACACCATGAGCTTGGCGCATCGGAGATCCGCCGGGATCATCGCAAGCTGCTGTCCCAGGGCCGTCATCTCGTCGCCGTCCAACGCGCCCATCCGCCGCAGCAACTTGATGGCCCCGTCCACCGCCGTACTGTCCGGCGGCGTGGGCGACTGAGAGAGGAACCCGGCTACGTTCCTCACCCCCATGGCGCGCACCGCAAGACACATCTGCTCCAGCGGCACTCGCCTGATCTCGGGATCAGGACGCTCCGCCATCTGCTGCTCGAGGTTTCTGGTGTAGAGCTTGTAACACTTGCCTGCCTGGACTCTGCCGGCACGGCCACGCCGTTGCTTGCAGGCCGCCTGCGAGGCCCAGTTCTCCTCCAGCTTCCTCATGTTGTTCACAGGGTCGTAGGTGGTCTCCTTCACCTTTCCGCTGTCAATGACGGCAACAATATCGTCAATCGTTATGGACGTTTCTGCCACGTTGGTAGCAACAACAATTTTCCTCTTGCCGCTGGGCGGGCTGGAAAAGACGCGCTTCTGCTCTCTCGTCTCGAGGGAGGCGTGGAGCGGGAGCACATGCAACGAATTCATCGACCGAAGCGCGCCACAGGCCCGGTTGATCTCTGCCACTCCGGGCAGGAAGATGAGAATCCCGCCGGTTTTCTGCGAGTGGGAGAGATCCGCATCAATCTCTCTGACAGTCTCTGCAAGGAGGTCGTAGTTGATGCGGTGGCCCAGCTTCTGGATGGTCTTGCCCATTGCGTCGCCTCGCCCGCCATCCGTATCGCCCGCGTCGCCTCTAAAACCTGTCATGTCGATGATGTCGTCCAAGTAAAAGTCGTCCACGGGGTATGTCCTTCCGGCGATCTCTACCATGCCGACGTCCAAGCCTTGAGAAGTGAAGTAGTAGTTGAAAGATGCAGCGTCCAACGTAGCACTCATGAGCACCAATTTCAAGAGATTCTTCCTCTCCTTCATGACCTCTCGGACGATGGTGAGAAGAAAGTCCGTGTCCAAGCTGCGCTCGTGAACCTCGTCAATGACGATGTGGCTGACATCGGCAAGCGATGCGGCAACATCTTCGATCCTCCCGCCCGAGGTCTGCAGCCTTCTGAGTAGCACACCAGTGGTCACGAATGTGATCTTCGTGTTGTTGCTTCGGCGGCTCTCGCCACGGATGGCGAACCCGATTTCGTCTCCAACCCTGGTGCATCTCTCTTCGGCCACACGGTCCGCCAGACCGAGTGCAGAGATTCTCCTGGGCTGTGTGACGAGCATATTTACGCACTTGCCCAGGCCCCTGTTGTACAGGTCGTCCAGGATGAACTGCACCGACTGCGTCGACTTTCCGGACCCGGTTTCTCCACTGATGATGGTGACGTGGTTGTGTTCGACAGTGTCGATGATCTTCTCCCGAACCTGCCACGCCGGCAACTTCTGGCGCTTCGACATCATCCTCTCCCAGGCGGGTTCCTCGGTTCTCCTCATCCACTCATCTCGTGTTCGGGAATCAGGTGTCCATGAGATTGGCTTCGGAAGCCTCTGTGTTTTGGCCGAGGGCCTCTGCGGCCGAGACTCGCTGGGAACCTCGGATGCCGTCGACGCCACCGCAGAGATGTCGGAAAGCTTCCCGGGCCGTTCGATGATGCTGTTGATGTTCTGCTGGATCCAGTCGATGGCAACAAATACCTTCATGGGCTCTTCCCAGTAAGAATCCTCCAGATAGGCAAGCGTTTGCTTGATGATGGAGAGCTTGATCTGCGCCGGAAGCGGTGCCACGACTGCGAATATGAGCTGGGCGGGGTAGTTGGGTGTCTTGCGAACCTGGACTGCCGCAGCTACCGGCTTGCCCGCGTTCTTGACCTTCTCAAGCTCTACCTCGATGATGTCGGGCGAGGTCTTTTTGAAATGATCGCCGAAAGAAGACTCCATGGCAGACACCTCGTCGCTCCACAACTCGTCAGCCGAGGTCCCCTGCGGCAAGAGCTCTTCTACGGTGCTTCTCTGCGCGTCTGCCGATACTTGTCCCACAAGGCGTTGCTGAAGAAGCTCGGCCGCCCTGCCTTCATCGCCGCCGGCCTCTTCAAAAACGCGAGCGCAAAGGTCGGGGGCGTAACCCGACTCGGAGAGGCGCTTGATGGCACCCTCCTTTTTGAGATCCATCGACGCGACCGAGATTCCAGCAGCATAGCTCTCCGGTAAGGCCCAGCGCGGCAGGTCGTCCTCTGGCACGTGGATCAACAGCCACTCGAGTGTCTCCTCGCGATCCTTGCAGATCTCCGTGGCTTCCTCGACGTGGCTTCGTCGGAAGCCCAGCTTGCTGAGCTCTTCGGTGATGGCCTTCTTTTGTCCCGCTGACATCTGCACCTTGTTCGGATTCCAAGTGACGTACTTTTGAATCAGGGCCTCGACCTGCGTCCGCGAACGCTTGCCCATTTCAATCTTTGGCGCCGTGATCCAGCCCTTCATGGCATTCGATGCGCCCAGTCCAGCTGCCCCAGGCATAGACTTTGCCTTCTCCTTGGCTGCCTCGGCTTCCTTTCGCTTCTTCTCCGCAGTCGCCTTGGAATCCTGTCTCTCCCTGAGCGTCTTGAACGGGTCTGCGTCGTACATCCATGCTTTCCCGTCCTTGACATCCTGTTTCTTGATGTCTTGAAAGTCCTTCCACATGGACTTGTAGTCCGGCGGCAGCACAGTGTGCTTGTTCTGCATGCTGCACACCCTGAATAGGGCATACGTTGCCGCGGCGTGTCTGGCCTCCAGGGCAGTGGGCCTCGTGAGCAAGTGCTTGTAGTCGGGTGCGATCTTGAACGGGTCCAGGGTCATGAGCTCCTGAGTCTTTGGATCCTTTGCGCTTATGGTGACAAAGCAGGCATACCCCTCAGGAGTCTTGCGCATGTCGTAGACGGGCTTTTCCCACTGCTGCTTCTGGCAGTACTCGTTGAAGAGGTTCTGGGGCAGCTTCCCCGTCCACGATGACCCGCCGATGATCTGTTTGACGGTCGGCTTGTTGGCAGCTGGGCCAGCGGCCTGCTCCATGAGTGACAGGCCGGCCGTCTTCTTGCCTTTGGCACCATCCTTGGACGATGATGCAGCTGGTTGAGCTGCTGGGCCTGCCGCTGCGACCTTATCCTTGCCCTTGCCCTTCTTGGGGGGCGCCATGGCTTCTGGCTGTGCTTGCGAGTCGTTGGCTAAGGGCAAATCCGGGCCATGCAGACGTCGAGGGCGTGATTGTGCGAGCGAGTGAGCTGGTTATCACAGTGCCGAGAGAGGTCGTTGAGATGGATGTCACCGAAACTGCCGGGGAAATTTTATTCACCCGTAGATTTCCCACGTTGGCGGTCGTTGGTGTCGCGGCGACCACCCACTCTGCTCGGGTGTCAGCGGTCTTGCAGAAGCCGTTTTGGAGTGGCTACCCAGCGACCTGGGCGCCCAGCGACCTACCTAGGCACCCTGAGCGAGTGGCAAGGCGGCGGTGCTATTCGAGTAGTGGTTGGCATGGCCAGGGCACATGGCGGCTTTTGCAGCTACCCCGCTGTGGGTAAAGGTCCCCTTGAAGCTTACCCCATATCCCTGTGCAATTGCATCTAGGTGAGAAGAGGAAACCCCCCCCTAAAGTTCATCAAGACCGGCGTCCCGGTGCGCGTCACGAACCGCCACGGCGACCGATCACCTCTCATCGCTTTCACTATCAATTTTATCATGTGAGATTGAAGGCGCCACCAGGACGATATGCACAGCCGGCCCTCCTGACCTTGACAACGCCTGCGTCTTTCAGTAACCCAACAGTAGCGATGGCGGCAAAAGACTCTGACCAAGAGGATGCCATCACCCAGGACGAGATCCAAGGGACCGCTCCAGCGCCGCTCGCCTCGCGCAACGCTTGTAAGTGTACTCCCAGACTCCAAGCAGTACGAAGCACGCGTCCTAACACGCGCGCCTCGAAGTCGCAGAGCTCATGACTAGAAAGCGCAAGCCTGAAGCTGGCCCCGAACCGTCCAAGTCCTCCCGCAACAAACCCTCCCGAAGCCGCGACGGCCTCGGCGCATACATCGAAAACCCGTCTTCCTTCCCTGCCTCTCGTGTCATATACTACAATGACGACTTCGTCGCCATCAACGACCTCTACCCCAAGGCCAGCGTACACACGCTGCTGCTGCCCCGGTGTCCGAAGCACAACCTCCTCCACCCGTTTGAAGCATTTGAGGACGCCGAGTTCCTCGCGTCGGTGCAGCAGGAGGCGCTCAGGCTCAAGGACCTTGTGGCCAAGGAGCTCCAGCGGCGGTTCGGCAAGGGGAGCAGGGCCGACGAGGCGCGGGAAGCCGTGCTAGACGGGCGCGTTGAACAGGAGGGCGGAGAACTACCCAAGGGCCGTGACTGGCACGCCGAGATCATCACGGGGATACATGCGCATCCCAGCATGAATCACCTGCACGTCCACGTGCTCTCGCGGGACATGTACTCGGAGTGCATGAAGCACCGCAAGCACTACAACTCCTTCAATACCCCGTTCCTTATCGATGTCGCCGACTTTCCACTGGCGGCCGAAGACCCTAGGCGCCGCCCTGGGCACGAGGGGTATCTCATGAAGAGGGATCTCGTTTGCTGGAAATGCCACGAGAACTTTAAGAATCAGTTTGCGAAGCTCAAAGACCACTTGGCGGTCGAGTTTGCCGAGTGGAAAGGGGAATGATAGCATTCGCAGCGCAAACGTTATGGTTCCTGGGAGGCGACCAGAGATAACACGGGGCATGTATTACCTAGAAGAGTGCGACCATGTGCAGAGCCCAAATGTCGCGTCGAGACAGCACAAGCAGACAAGGTGGGCGATAATATTATTGTATTTTAGCAAAACAAGCATGTTATCTCAAGGACGACCGAAGCGTCGTGCGTCGAACGGTCTGCTGGCAAGGTCATGGACGACACGACCGTGGTCGACGCCAACATCTTCTGATGAGCCATTACGGAAGCGATACCCCAGTACTTTCGTGTATCAAAGCTTTGCTCGATTCCCGTCAGACATAAATTCCAGGGTCCCATCCACCGCAGACGATGTAGTAGCAGCAAATGTTTCCTTCTTTCGTTCGTTGTGTTTACTGTTGATGAGAAGGGAATCGCAGTCAGCCGAGCAATCCTCGTATCATATTCGAGGGAAACCAGCGACGAACCTCTTCGGCGGAGTCGGCGGCGTCGGAAGGCGACTTCGCGACATCTTTATGGGCCGGGACTTCACAAAGTCAGTGAGCAAGCGCCTCTCAGCCTTTGGGACAGCCGGGCAACAATGATGCCAGGCCGTGGGAGTAGAGGTCCGCTAACCTTCCTCTTCAGAGGCGGATGAGGAATCTGAGGGAGAGGACTCCTTCATCGAGACGTCGCTCTTCCTCCCCTTGGTCTTCTTGGCCGACTCGGTAGTGGGTGTAGGCGCGGTGGTGGAGACGTCGGACTTGCGAGGGCGACCGCGGGGGCGACCGGTCGACTTAGCCGGCGTGCTCTTCTTGGGTGTGGCGATCGAGGTAGTCGCATCGGCGACATCGCTCTTTCTGGGCCTACCGCGTCCTCTGCCGGTGCCCGCGGTGGGCTTGGGAGCGGCGGCCTTCTTCACGCCTCCGCTACCTTTGGGACGGCCACGAGGGCGTCCCGTGGGAACATAAACGGCCTTCTTCGGACCATCGACACTGGGGGGTCTACCGCGACCGCGTTTCTTGGGTTCTTCTGCGGGGGTGGTTGGCGCCATTGTCGTCGTTGTGGCTATGTGTGGAGGGAATGCGCAAGAGTATCAAAGATATTCAAAAGAATGAAGGGAAAATAGCCTTGAGCTATGTAACTCTTCTGCTCTGGTATTCCTGCGGAAGTAGCAATGGTTGTTTGGAGTGAGGAGGATGGTTGGGAGCGCAGGAGAGCTGGACAAGGAGAGTATGATGGGACACTAAATGGGTGTTAAAGCAGCAGTACCTACCTAATTAAGGTCCAATTTGCCTAGCGCGGATGCGACCCCGTAGCAGGAAAGCGCGTTTGCGCGTCATTGTGGTCCGCACCCGGGGAAGCTTCGCGTCAGGCAGGGGGAGGGGGACGCAGCTGCCCATTGCTTCTGGAGAGCTCGTCAATTCTACTAGGTAGGT
The DNA here is from genome assembly GCA_034509685.1 of Colletotrichum cereale. Taxonomy (NCBI): domain Eukaryota; kingdom Fungi; phylum Ascomycota; class Sordariomycetes; order Glomerellales; family Glomerellaceae; genus Colletotrichum; species Colletotrichum cereale. Next base: position 27,141 of record JASUDE010000084.1, on the reverse strand, counting down.
ACGCCAAACACCGGTTATGGCTAAACGCCGGTTATCTCAATTTGTTCCAGTTGCTGTCGCTAGAAGACGGCAGCAATTCCCCGTCGCATCTGTTAGTACCTGGCAGTCTTCCTTTTCCGGAATGTTGGCTGAGCAGAGTGCCTAGTGTGATACTGCACCTGTCGTGTCTCGATGGCAATGCTGACACTGCCATGCAAAGGAGGGTAAGCATCCTGGTACCGTCAATCAGTCAACTCCGTGAAACATGGATCTAATGCACATCAGACCATTGTGCCAGTGCTGCTTGCTTTTTTCCCAATCCATCAAAGCTGCTTCTTCTTTTTTTATTCTTCTTTCATCTCTCCCGTCCTAGAGGCTAGTATTAAAGTCAATTGCCAGGGGGTGGAGGGGGGCACATGGAGAATAGAGCGAGTATCGTGGGGTACCATTAGTGACTCCTTCGCGATTAACCACGTTCACATGGGAGCAGGTCTTCACCAAAGGCTAGGTACCAGCAAAGTCACTGTGGTTACAGCATCAATCGTTTGGCAACGGCTTCATGCCTTATATGCAAGTATTGTACACTGCTTTTATAACCCCTTTCCCCCAATAATCAACCGTGCACGCCCTGCAAGCTTTTGTACTGCTTGCCGTGTGCTTCCAAGTTGTCAATCTGTACCCACATGGGCGCGTCTTGTCTAGGCGCGCCTAGTACGTTGTGTGGTTCGCATCGCAATGGTGCTCTCATTCTACTCGGCACCCTTCCTGAGCTTGCCACTGGCACCGCTCTTGACGCGCTTGGCGACGGGGCGGTTGATGTGGTGATCAGGGATCCAGCTCTCATCGTAGCTCTTGCCCGTGGAGGTGGCCTCGCCAGCAGAATCAACGTCGGCCAGAGGCACAGTGACACTAACGGTGCGCGCCTTCTTGGAGGACTTGGCCTTCTTGGCCTGGGGGAACAGAGCCTCGATCCAGGTCTTGTAAACGAAGTAAAGAGTGCCGGCGAAGGCACCAGAGAGGAAGAGGTATAGGAAGATACTAAGAGTATTGTCAGCTTGTCTGTCACGTGATCGCATCGGGTAGTACATGGGCATCCAAACATACATCTGGGGGTCGAAAATGCTGGTGGGAGGCTCGACAATAGAGGCGGTAGAGTTGTATGCCTGAATCTGGAAGACGTCGCCCTTGGCGTTGCTAACAACAGCGATGAGCTGAAGCAGAACATCCTGGGGGTTGGCGTCGAGTGCGAAGGAGTAGGGAACAGCCTTCTTATCACCAGCCTCGATGGTCAAGTCGTAACGCGCAGCAGTCAGGTTGCGAATAACGTTGTCACTGGGAAGAGCATCCTCGTCCAGCTCATTGGTACTAGACAAGGTGCCACCAACCATGGCAACCTGGATCGGCGCATCTTCGTTGTTTGTGAACTCGATGAAGGCCTTTGTGGGGTGACCGTTGACGATCTTGACACCAAATATGTCGGCGTCAGGGAAGGTAGTCTCGATATCGGTCTTGAGGGTCGGCGCAGCAGCACCGGCGTCAGCCTGTTGCGGGTTAGAGTTCCATTGGCAAAGAGCTGGGTGTGTTGTGGACAGCACTTACTGGAGCCTCTGCTGCGGCAAGCGCGCCGGAGAGGGGGAGGGCCAGCAGGGCCAGGAGCGAGGACTTGAGATAAACCATTATAGCGGTGACGGGGAGATGGGATCGAGTGCGACGTGACCAATTCAACAATCGCAGCCAATGGATGGGGGTGGAGGAGGGAAGGGGGGTGAGAAAGGATGAGGGAGACACAAAGTCGAGTGTGGGAGAGGAGATGTAGATGGGGATCAAAGACGAGGAGGGGAGGGCTGATCCAATCCAATTCAGATCGTGTCTCTGCTGAGGTGTCAGGTTCGGACAGGAGGCAACGGAAAAATAAAGTGCGCGTGGGTGCGTGGGTGATTCAGCAATGCAATGGGAGGCAACTGGGTGCGAATCAGCAATGTGGCCTCACAGCAGTTGATCCACTGGAGAAAGCAACGCGCACAGGGGACCTGCCCAAGCCAGGCACACCTCGGCCCCGGAGAGGGCCTGTAGGCCAATAAGAGGCCCGGTAGCCTATGGGGCTTCCCCATGGCGTACCAGGGACGTGGAGCTTACCTACCTACTACTAGGTAGCTACAAAGCTGCTGGCAGCTCCACGAGCTCCAGGGAAGAGCTTCGTCCGATAACGTGTGACAACTCAATGGGCACGAGAAGCAGGTTTAACTTGAATGACGATCCTCAGGAGCAAAACACTTCACCAGGCAACCAAGTAGTGAGTGCTCAAGATATTCATTGCGTTCTTCCAACTACCTTGACTCCGCCATCATGGCCATGCCAGCTAATCCTTTAGCCGAACTGTAACAATACATAGTAAATGCAAATCCCTTTGCAAAAGAAGAATTATAACTCATACACAAGCAGTGCTTTGTCCTAAACCCCACCCCATCCTCGGGCACTTCGTCCTATTCCGTGCCTGTTCTTCTATGCCACAACCGTCCACGTATTGCACTTGCTTTTGGTTTCGGTTCTGGTATGTTGCTCCCGAAAGCCACGTTCCGTGCCTGTATGCCTTGCCTTGCCCTCTAGGGAACCATCCCCCAACGCCGAAAATGCTGGCCGCGTAAAAAGAAGAAGAAAAACAAATCGACGGGGGCTAACCGAAATGAAAATGAAAGGCTGAGTAGAAAACCAGTCATGGTATCGTCAAGTCGTCCAGTGTCGTCAACAGACCGCCGGAGCGGTCCAAAACATTGCTCAAGAAAGTGTTGCAAGCCATTGATTAGTCGTTGCATCTGAAGGCCGGGCTGTTGTTTGCCGGCCCATACTTGCAATCGTCGTATTGTACCAGCTGCCCGAGTGAAAACTGGTATCACAGCCAGCATCGCTAAGAAAGGAGAATTGGCGTCGCATCGAGCGGTGCACCGCGTTGGCGCATGTGTGCGAAATCCCCTACATGGTGTGTAGCTGTTGGTCGAGCACGATTGTCCTACTAGCCCTGGAGCTCGACCATCGCTTTGACATGGTGAGGCTGGCCGATGTTGCCGTCGAGTTCACCAAAGTCGAGGGCGGAAGCACGACCGGCGGGGGGGCGACACGGAAGTGCGAAGCCCTTGCAAATTTCGGTTTGAACATACTCGGCAGCGCGCTTGTACCGTTTGTCCGAGTACTTTTCGAAGACGGCAAGGTGATGCTTGCGCGGGGAGTGGCAGCACTCCAAGATCATGGTAACCAGGTTCCTCAGCTGGTCCCACGTGTATCCGGAGTAATGGACATGCGCAGGAGTCTAGAGCGTGTTAGCACTGCGTCGGAACACGGACATAGTAACGGGCTTACCCAGTCGCCCTTCTTCAGGATCAGGCGGGAAAGGCAGTGCGCAGCTGCAGCAAGGAAGCTGGGCGGGGTTGCAACAAAACGCTCATCCATGATGGTCACCTCCAAAAAATACTTCGCCAACGTGCGCGTCTCGAGATCATAATCGTCCGCCTTGCTGACGCGGCGCAGGAAGCTCATCGGGCCAGGGAAGCCCAGCTCAAAGCTCAGCATGCTGAGCATGAAGCGCTCAGCCTTGAGGATCTCATCAACCTTGTAACCGTTGTCCACCATGAAAACGATCTCCTGCAGCGATGGGCAGTTGATCTCTTCGTACTTGGAGGCTACGAGCAATGCGGTAGCGCCAACAAGCTGGAGCTTTCCAATCGACACAACCTTGTATGAGAGAAAGCGATCGATGTAGTTGACCGTCAGGAACAGGGTCTCTGGCAGCAGGCTGAATCGGTGGTGGACCTGGACAAGCCAATCCATCAAGACGGAGCGCATGGACCATTGGATCTCGGCCTGGTGGTCCATGTAGTGAGGATCGGGCAACATTCTCATCTGGACGCGTTTCGGTTAGCATTGGCCGCCGTTATGCGATTTGCTGGGCAACAAACCTCGAGCTCCCTCATGTACTCGAAGATATCTTCTCCGTACTCTGCAACCATGCAGACGTCCCAGACCTCGTCGTCGACCTCCTCCTGGGTACGAGTACTCTCGACGATGGCACGAGCAGTCTCCAACTCTTGCTCGACCTTGTCGGTAATCTTAGGCGCGAGCACAGTGGTTGCGCCGCCAGTGGTAAGGTCGCCTCGGGACCGGTAAGAGTGAGCAGTCGTGTATCCCTGGTCGTCGTAAAGCTCCTCTTCCTCCTCGTCCTCATCCCAGTATTCCTCTGGCTCGGACAGGGTTGGAGCACCCACTGATTCGGCAAGCTGCTCCATGGCATGCTTCTCAGCGTTTCCTTCAAGGAGGGCAATGGCCTTCTGCAGGTCATTGTCTTCATCTGCCACGTCCAGTGAGCGTCTGTGATAAGGACCGTGGTGCTGCTCGTCACCAATGTGCTCGACAGCGTCCTCGTAGGTGGCTTCCGTCACATCATCCATCGGCTTCCACGTCTCGGCGGCGGGGGCTGGTTGTGTAGATGTTGTGGACAACTTGCTTTGGGTACGTCGCAGAACATGCGCTGCAGGCTCCTTCTTAAGCTGAGGCTGAGACTTGTGATGGCGAGGCTGCTTGCTTGAGACCGGCGCTGCGGGCACAACGGGATCCGGAGCGACGTATTTGCTCTTCGAGGGACGAGACTCATAGAGCTGAGCCGCGGATGCTCTCTTTGCAACCTGCTTGTTCTGCGTCGTGTGTGAATCATTGCGGACCGATGTTCTCGGCTGCTTCCATTCTGCGGCGACAGGGCCATTCTTGTTGCTCAGCGCCGTAACCCGCTGAGCGGGTCGTGAGAAGCCATCCTTGCCATTTACGGCGTTCTCCTTGTTGTAGGCAAAGTCTGCGGCACCCTTGCCTTTGCCAGAAAGCTGGTCGGTAGGCAGAGCAGCGGGGTTTTTGGTCGTGTTGCTGACATCGCCGAAAGCGGTTCGCTTAGCAGCAGCCTGCAGGCCACCGCCGTTGCGAGACATCAGGTTGCCTGTTGACTTGTGTCGCTGGTGAAGGGAATCGTGCTTCGAAGGGATGGCATTCTCGTTGCCACCAACGTGGACTTTAAGGCGTTGGGGCTGTTTGGGGGACGTCAGTCAAAAGGTAGATCAGAGGAGTCCCGCCCTTTAGGCGCCAAAGCTGGGCGCAGCCGTTGCGAGGGAGGCGGGATGTAGGGAGGACAATGACTTACTCTAGCGTCCATGGCGACTGCTGCCGGCCTTGCGATAGGTAGCGCTGCTGAGTGAATCTGCTTGCGATGGCAACCTCGCGGGGCAATGTGAAATTATGAAGCCGCGGTGGATGAAGATGTGTAGAGTGAATGATGGCGCGTCGGAATAGCATGTAAGCACAGGTGGCTCCCTGGATTGTCCTGTGTTATGTTGTGAAAAGCCGTCGGGTCCCCAATTGCTGCCGATCAGGTTCGGGCACGGTTGGTCGGAGTGAAGGGATGGACGAGGAACGGGAGATTGCGATGGGTAGGGATATAAAAGAAGGGAAGGGCAGAGGATAAGAACCAATGCCGGGCTGCCTCGACAACGGGCCAGAGTGGAAGGAAGGATGGGGGCGGAGGGGAGGGTTGAAGGTAGAGTGTTAGGAAACAGCTCTTGGGTGGGAAGAAAAATAGGTCTCAGCCGAAAAAAGCTGTGTGGTGGTGGTGGTGGTAACTGCCGCCGCGGCGCGGAGGGCGGGTTATGACCAAAAACGGCCTGGTAAGGTTGGAGCGACCTACCGATCAGAAATGTGAAGCTGTTTGTTTTCCAGCCATATGTAAACAACGACGGCCCGAAATACGTGGGGACGTACCAGAAACGCGACGCCGACGCGCCACGGGATTGGTCGGGGCTTGTGGGGCCCTTGTTGGCCGGTTGACGGGCGGAGACAAACCACGACAAGCATCACCACCGAGCGGGGAGCCGGGTGCTGTCTCTTTTCTGCCAACGAGTGGTCTGGCTGGTCTTCGATCCATTGTTTTGGGCCGCCCATGCCTCTGCGCAACGACGCGCATGAACGAATCCGGGGAAGTTTGATTAAGCAATGTGTTGCGAACCAAAGGCACGAGTATTCAGTCAGCGTTTCGCTGACATCATCCTGTCTTGGACAACAACCGTTGTTGTTGTTGTTGCTCACAGCCGATGTCATTATTTGCGTCGGATATCTCTCGCTTGGCTCCGAGTCCTACGTCAACATGGCATCTAGCAAAACACGACCTAAACATTCGGTTCCCCCTTTTTTCCCTTCTCCAACTCATCTTTGTTAACGGCTTTTCTTCCCAGTCTCCCTTTGTTGGTCGTATTGACGAAACCCGGGACGTTATCCGGTAGCTTATTTCTGCTCCTTTCCCCCTTCGAGGGAACAAAGGCAGCCAGTCCTCGTCGACTTCTAGGGACGTTGGGCGACTCGTGGATGGAACGCCATAGCGCCGCGGGACAAAAAAGATTCAAGTGGCGTCGTCTCCATGTCGTTTGACCAAGCTTCTGCAAGTCAAGCCTCTCCCTGGTGTCATTGTTACCTTCTTTGAGCTTTGTGGTTTTCCATTCTACAATAAGGATATGTCCAAAACATACACACATCGTGACAGTAGCCGTTCCACCGTTTCTCGCTACGGCGTTCGAGTTTGGTGACTATTTTCTAATGGCCAGCTGTTTCTGCGCATAGTTGTCGGATCATCATTACTGCGGACTCTTCTTTCCAGGCTTCCAATCTCTGTGCAGTATATAATGCCCAAATCCCTTGGCCTATTTCGGTCTTGGGGACGAGGCAGCCTTGATCTGGATCTTTCCTCGTGTTGCCCGCGTTAGTCAATTGGGATACTCATAGTCTTGAAGTTGACACAAGTGGTAATTAGCAAGGGTATGCAGCGACCAGAGGTTTCGATATTTACTTTTATCAGGGCATTGATTATTTGATTGCTTATGCAAGTTACCAACCGGGAGGCAGTGGCGACTGGAAATCATTGTTGAAAGAACGCATCGTTCATATTCTCTGCGGGCGCCAAGCTTTCCCCCCTGATGCATTCACGATGTATTCCACCTACCCTCGCGCATATGCCACTAGAAGAGTAACCTAGGTCGATGTCATGTCTTGTGTCGCTCATGTCCATCCAAGCAGGCACGGTTGGCCTCGGGGCACTCGTGGTCGCTTCACCGTTACTGGTAGTGTTGTGGACAAGCTGAGATACACCTACGCAGTTGTGCCCATGGTGATTGATCTTGTACTCCATCGGGGATCCCTCAAGTCCCACCTCAGTGTACCGGATGAATTCTCGCGAAATCATCGCACCCATTGATCCTCTACGAAGGTGACGTTTGTGCTGCAAGATTGTCGCTTTTGGGGCTTCTAATGTACTCGAGGGCGTCCATCTTTTGCCATCTGTTTGTAACGCCGCTGATGAGGTAGGTACACGCTGTGGCTGAAACTGATTTATCCTACATACTTGTTGTAGGCTTTTGCAAACGAGTCCTCCAACATCCACCGTACCGTGCCGCCTTGTGCCGTTAAGGAAGCATTTTCCAATCTTAGCAGATAATCGGTATCAGTCTTCTCAGTGATGACTCTATGGTGAGGGCGTCGTGTTCTCTCCGAGTGTCGAGACGAGGAGATTGAGCCCTGCTTCGACTGGAAGAATCACTAAGCTCATTTGTTTGTATTGGCATGATCAGAACAGGGTCCCCAAGATCCGTTCCGCTTCCTCCCGGACGTCGCACGTGACAATGATGGAACGGGGATTGGACCAGATGGCCCACTTTCCACAAGGTAGGTGGGTACGTATTACTCTGTATGCCTGCGGCTTATCGGCTTTGTGTCCTTGGCCTCTGCACCACATATGTCGCACATTTTGACGATCTCGGCGTGGTGCTATAATCGCTTATTACCTATGAAGAAACGTATGAGAATTGACGATGGTAGTGGCGGCTTGGCAGGTTGATGTTTGCGACTCCGGACTGGAGCACCATGTTTTCCTCATTAGCTACTTTGGACTGGAGGGTACCTCCGTGTAGAGAGTAGTAGTAGGGTTTTACTCAAACGCCGAGGGCAGCGCGACTCGGTTGGGAAATGAAGGTGTGGCCGAGGCGGTATTCGTACGCACACGTTGGAAACCCATGAGCAACGCATCGACTCGCGGCCAGTGCATAGGGGCCAATATTGGAGGAAAAGGGGGCTGCCCTGCACAGTCGATCGAAGACCCTCAAATAGCCCCCAACTACCGGATTATGAAGATTGCGCCGAAAAAGCGGGTAACCGTGCAAGCCGACAGCGACAATGGGGGCGGCGTCGGGTGATCCTCGGCATGCATGCACTCCAATCGTCATAGTGGACGAAGTACTGGACAGAAGGCTGCCCAGTACGGCGCTAGTCTAGAAGTGGAAAATGATTTGGATCTTGGTTCCTTCGTCGCGTCTCCCAACAGACGACCAAATGACAGCGTTCCATGACACCACCGACAGAATCCACTGAAATCCAACAAGACACCTTTCAAAAGAAGCAGAAAGGCTATGCGAAACAATTTGCGACCTCGGAATTTCTGCTTTGACCCCAAGCCCTAGCCATCTGCTAACCGACGTAAGAAAGGCCAAGGCCGCCAAGCGCGCCCTCGGCGACTCACCAATCTGTCACGAAGTCACGTGGTGACCTCGTCACAGCATCTCCGTTGCGTTGTGGGCGGAGTTCGCGGGGTTCGGAGGTCCCCTTCGTTCCTCCAAGCATACGGATACCTAAGCATCACATCGTCAGCGTCGCGAATCAGGGAGAAAAGGCTTTCCCCGTCCACCGACGCTTTCTCAGCGTTGGTTGTGCACTGAATCCTTTTTCCCGACACCAAGGCCCTCCAATCGCGCAGTTGGCGACGATTGCGACGGAATTGGACGTACGCGCCTGGCCCAGCAGCCTGCGACCAGCATAGGTAGACCCATGCTGCAGACCGGCGTTTCTGGCCAGTCGCATAAGCGCAACGCGATGCGCCTGGAGCATCTGCTTTGTTTATTTTGATGATGAACCGGATTGCGACTCGCTCAACGTCGGGGGGAGGGATGCATCATCTCTCGAATGGCGCGACGGCGGCCGAACGAGGGGTCCGTCAGGGACCGGCTGGGCTGGGCTGGGCTGGGCTGTGCGCAAACATTTTAATATTTCTGCATGATGAGCACAGCATCTCCCTTCCCACCCCTCATCCATTACCCGCCACGCAAGCTGCGCGCTGGGCTAGATGGGACGATCGCATTCCCCTAGGTACAAGGTCGCAAAAGACACCAGGGACAGCGGCTGGACGGCCAGCGCGGTAATCTGACTGGCTTCGGCGCATCATCTTCTCCATGTCTCTCTCGCACGCACTCGACGACGTTTTGTTGTATTTTATCGCTCAGTCGCACCGCAGCAGCGCACTGCCCACCCTCAACTTTGCGACGTCAAGTCTACCATGAAGCGGCCACATGGCTCAGCTGCCGCATGCCAGAAGTCGGCACGCCCATTGTTGTCGATTGTCAAGCGTCGGACGGATTTGAAGGGAGCGTGTGATTCGATACGAAGTGCTCCCAGGGCTTAGCATACATGCGACGGCTCCGAACGTGGCCCCTGCAAGCTGTCGCAGACTCCAAGCACAAAACAATGGGGACACCGGCAGTGCAAAGCCAGAATGCGCACACGGTACGCCCACTGCCCTGGAGGACCCTACGTCGTCGCAACTTTCTTTTGCATTGTGCCGTGGACAGCATCGAGCACGAGGACAAGAGTGTGTCTCCTGCTCGCGCGCAATTGCAAACCATGTCGGCAGGCCACACATCCGTATGGCTCCGCATGGCGCTCTTCGTGGCAACAAAGATTGGCATCGAAGAACGGTGAGAGAGGGGCAGACGAGCATGGCGTGGCAAAAGCGACCCCGGCCATGCGAAAAGGTGTCTATCGGTCGAGTGTGACGCACCAGGGTTGCAGAATTTGACCGATGCCGCCTCCGCACTCCTCTCTACAATACTGCACCGCCAAATGCGTTGGAGCCAGAAATGCGCGGAAAGCGCCGCATCCTCCCTACAGAATCCGCGCAACACAGAAAGCTCCAATTCCAGCTCGGTCGTACCCGTCTGTGACCCAGAGGAGCAACCAGCAGCGACGACGCCTGCAGCTGGTAGATTGCAGAGCAGGCGCGAGTCGAACAGGTACAAACCGTGTATTGCGCTGTTAGCGGCGGCGGTCGTGGTGGTGGATGAAGATGGCATAACATGGCATGGCATGGCATGGCATCGGGATGGGGCCCACGAGCTAATCGGGTCGAATGGGCACGACGGCTAGGCCGACACGCAGGTCGCGACTGATGGTACGGTAAACACATCATTCGTTCTCTTCCGTCTTCGCCTCCGCCAATGCCCAACAAGAGAAAAAGGGTCTTTTTCTTTTATTCTGAAGGACATGATGTATCCCCAATGGCGCATCAAACCTCGACGTGGCAGTGGGGCCTCGAGCTGCGAGGTAACGCAAAACAAAGACCAACAGCTGCGTTCGGGCAAGATAGCTAACCCCTGCGAGGGGGATCTGTAGACTGGGCGCAAAGTCTCGCCAGGTGTGCACACCGTACTTTGCGCACGCTTGCTCCTGAACTCCCCGATTGGCGAAGGAGGACTTGTTGGGGCCTGCACTTCCAGTGCCAGTTCATCAATCGTTCTCCGCACTACACAAGAAGACACACACACACACTCTCTCTCTCTCTCTCTCTCTCTCTTTCTTTATTCACAATGAGATAGAGAGGGGGGGAGGGGAGGGGATTGGGGAGAGAAAGTGAAAGTCGAGAGGCAGGCAATGTCGATCCAACATGCCGACCCCACGCCATCCCATGTCGTTGCAAAGCGCGAGAGGAGATCTGCCACTCCCGCCAGTGTTATCCGTTATCCGTACCTTTTTCCTCAACCTGAGCAACCGAGTTGGGGATAGAGTACATTGAACCAAGCGGCGACATCCGGGTAGGCAAACTCAGCAGATGAACAGTAGGAACTCGGGACGATGCTAAGGCCTCTTCCCTTTCCCTGGCCATGTTACATTGCGTTCTCAATGGTGATTCGACAACGGCATCGCACTTGAAACCCCAACCAGCGCATACAACCGTAACATAACGGCTAGGCCCAATCTTGCTTCAAGGCAACGTACGCCGCGAAACACACCCGGCCACCCTATCTATCTAATACCTGGGCTCGTCGCCTGCGGATCGAGCATCTCGCCGCCGTATGTGCCTTGCTGCTAGGCGCAGGCGGGAACACTCGTGCGCAAATCACTTCCGTGCAAAGGCACGCACCGAGAAGCCGCGATTTGCACAACGAGGCCCAGGCAGCAAGTGGCCTCGCCTAATAGCAATATCGTGGCGTCACGGTCACTGAGCGAGTCCAGCGACTGCCCAGCTCGAACTCCTAGGAGCCTTTGCTTTCCAGAGTCGTCTGCCGGCGGTGGGCGGAACCCAGCCTTGAACAAACCAACCCAGATAACGGTTTGAAACGAGCGCCCGGGGCTGGTGGGACCGACAGGAACTGGAGTTATTCACGTCGACACCACAACATGCGGACGAGCCTTCGAGAGCTTGATGAGCGGTTGTCAGTTGAAACCAGCCAGACCGAGCAGACCGGCGCTGGCGTTCGTCAATGTTGGCAGCCGCTTAGCCAATGTTCCGCCTTGCCTTGTGCATCAAGCCAGCTGCGCTTCGACCACCATCGCTGGCTGCGACCGAGGTATCTCGTCCTCCTGGTCCTCCTGGCGTGCGAGACTCGTGGCGCCTCGAGTTGGTCCAAAGGACAATTCCATTGGCCCACTGACCATGTGGCTCGCGACCCATTTCCTTGCTCGGGTGCTGCATGTTCCTACTGTATACATATCGTACATTGACAGCCCGTCTACCGCCGACCAGTATCTTGCTCCGGACTTGCAACCGCACCGAGTGCCTAGCTGCTTCCGCCTTTGGTCGCTACCGAAGGATAGAAGCCCACATCTGTCTCACGCGGCGAAACAGGCGCTACCGCGGGAAGCAAGCACGAGCAGGCCCACGAACGGCTCCCACACGAAAGGGAGGAGGGGCGCCGGGGTGTGTCCAATGGCCGCAGTTCACTTCACCTAATAAGACTACATTCTCCGCCTGACAGGCTCCCGCTGGTCGGTCGCGAATATCATGGCACCAGCCCATCGTCACCTAATGCGCCCATGGCGTTTGTCCATAGGGTCGGGACACCGTGCTTCGGGCTCTTAGGTATTTCCCTGGGATTTGAAGGAATTGGGCGGCTCCCCTCCTCTAGCTGAGGTCGAAGAGGAAAACGGCCTCAAAGGGTTTGGGGGTTTGGGGGGAGGGGCCGGGTTGGCGTCCAGACGCTAGCACACGCCATACCGGACCTGCAGAGCTGGCGCCGTGTTATTGGAGTGTGGGATCGAGTCGGTGGCGGGCCATCCAGGTAGGTCAGCAAGACCAAGCATAAGAGAGGGAACGGGGGGGGGGGTTCCGGCGGATGGGATATCTGGGTCCAATGCAACCTGAAGACGGCGAAAACGAGACGGGTTCTGCGATGGTGTGCCATGGTGGTCCTCGAATCGTCAAGTCACGACTGCGACGAGGTACAGAACTGCAGCCAATGTCTCGAAAGCCGTACAGGGAGCACCCGATCCAGGTCACAAGCGCAGGGGCGATTGCGGCGCATTGTCACGAATGCGGTTGAAGGGAGCGGGTTGATAGCAGACCGAGCCAGACGAGTGAGCTTTCCTCTTCTGCTATCGAGATCGGCCATTCGAACCCGGGTTTCCGTTAATTATAGAGGGCAACCCTGGCGTTTCTTTTCTTTTTGGGCGGTTTGCGTGGATCTTGTCATGGGGGGGGAGGCATGGGCGTGGGGATACGTATCTGCAGGCACTGTAAGTTCCAACTTTGAGATGGACAGACGGAGGGAGAGCGAGTCGCAATCGGGTCCGACGTTGCGGCCATGTTCCTGGGGAGGCCCCGGGCATGTTCGCGGGGTATTGGAAGCAGAACAACGGCCTCCTGTAAACATTCGAACGTGAGGGATGGAAAGGGCAAAAGTAAGAGACGACACGCGGCCGCTGTCCGTACGAGTTTGCGCGTGGCCCGCGAACGTATGCGCATGTCTATCAAACCCAACGGTGAACTGGCAAGGCCGGTCCCGCCCCGTCTGGATCGCATTGGATACATGAAGTGTCCTGGTACACTAGAGAGAGAGAGAGAGAGAGTCCGCACCCACGAACCCAGGATTGACGAGGTTTCGATGGGCTCAGACCGGACAGGGATGCCTGGGCGAATAGGAGGAGAAATTTGGGAGAAGGGGGGAACAGGTCAGGTCGTGTCCAGATGGATGGCGGTGTTGATAAATAAGCCAAGTGAGAGTGGGAGGAAACCCGCGTACGAAGGTTTCGTCTTGTTTGCTTGCGGGAGAACGGGGAGCAGCTTGAAGGAGCCCGAGTGGCCGCGAGTCGTCTGGTATCTCTGGTATGCGTGTGTATATGTGTGTGTGTGTGTGTGTGCGTGTGCGCCGCCTTATCTGACGAGCCGGGGCCTGGCCTTATTCAGTCAGTCACTTGCCCACTCAGTCGGGCAAGTCTTGGGTTGCGCCGACACGAGGCATCGAAGTCAAGTAGCTATTGGTGAACCGGGAGGGGGGAAGTATGTAATGAGGTGTGGTGAGGTGAGAGACAAGACGGACATGCGACATGCGCGCGCGCAATGGCAGACATCCATCTATAGCTCCGTGTGGGTGTATGGTATCTGTATTCGTGGTGGGAGAGAGAAGAGATATCCCATGTATCCTGTGCCCTCGCGCACACGCACACAGCACACACAGGCGCTCGATAACCGTTCACATCTGTGTACCTATCCGTATCCTCGCCCGGTTATGTATCCGGCGCTTACTCCGTCATGTGTTTGGGTGTCTGGCATCGAAATGAATAAGGCGCACAAAAAAAGAAATGGAGCACGTCAGTCCTCCTCCCCCCCTTCGAATCCTCCCTCCCCTGTTGGGACTTCGTGGATTTCGCATCAAGAGATTTGGGACTTCTAGAAGGGCTGGCTCCCGGGGAGGAAAGGTGGAAGGGGAGGCAAAGGTAATTTACAATTCCGGTACGAGAGAGGCCATCATGTCCGTAAATAGGCTACTTGACGAGATTTGATGGATCTAACCAGCCCGCCCGCCAGCCCGCCAGCCCGTCAGCCGTGCCAGCCCAGCCGAGATCTCAACTTTGACCGCCTTGGGGCTCCTCTCTTTCCCCTTCCTTCCCTCTTCCGTTCCTGTCCGCTACGTACTACGTAGAGTTTCCCAGAGGACAAACTGCCAGCCACCCATGTCTAGGCCCCGCCCAGAGAAGCATTCGAGTGTGCGGTTTGTGTGCGTGTGTCGCTTTTCGATGTGCGCCGCGATGGGCGGTGATGGTGAGGCCCCCCCCCCCCCCCCCCTCCAAGCTGGAGTTGCGCAAGCATGGATGACTTGGGCCCTGGGCCGTCGCCTTCGTCTGCCGTCGCGCAACGCAGGCTAGAGTCGCCATCTATGCCTCGGGGAGATGGGGATTTGTTCTTTCCATCACGGGAAGCCTCGATAACAATGGCCCGAAGGTGCTGTCAGATAGCAGAACAAATGCGCCTGCGACGTCGAGGTACCTTTTTCACTCTCATTCTCAGACACATACACACATACACACACGCATTGGTGAGCTGGCGGCTGCCACCACCCGCAGAAGAAAGAGACGGGACGGGCGGGTCCAGTCCAGAGGTGCCACCCACTCTGCGGTGAGGTACGGCAAGTACTTTCCTTTCCAAGGGGATTACTGGCTAGGGCCCTGTATTCTGGGGCGAGCTAGCGACCTGTTGTAGGGACCTGGCAAGAGTGGTAAGGTAAGAAATGGGGTGAGAAGAAGAAGAAAGAGAAGGAGAAGGGGAAGAAGAAGAGAGAGGAGAGGAGAGGAGACGGGACGAGAGGGTCTCGACTGACCTGACGCAGGGTCCGGGAAAGGGAGACGGGGGGGCTTACTGGATGTGTTAGGGGGGTAGATGTTGTGAGCCACAGCGGACTTGTGATCCTGTAGTACTGCACATTTGTAGGGCATTGTTAGCCTGGAGGTTACAGAGCATGAAGCTCTGAAAGGCGCTGGCTGCCATTCTACATATATTACACAGTTCTTATCGCACTGTAGTCGCCGACCAGAACCAGGCGGCCCGGCAGTTTGGGGAGAGAAGGGGGGGCCTGGTCCATCCCCAGTGGGCTGGCTGGCCGCACCTGCGCCTTAGAGCCGTTGGACCTGCCTACCTAGGTACCTTCCTACCTGTAGTCTGGTACGTTTAGGGAGACCCTCATCGATGTGCGCTCCGTATTAGTGAGCCCAGCGCAGACTGCTGTTGCTCTTTTGCTTTTCCATTGCCCGCCTAACCGCACAAGAGTGGACTGCTCAGCAGCTGCGACCGGGGAGCGGGCGCACATACTCAGAGCGAGAGAAAGTGACCAGACCCAGACCCAGACCCAACCAGGACAGACCGGGGACTGAGAAACTGGAAACTGGCACTGGCACTGGCGGCACAAGCACCGGAAATCGCAACTGGAAACTGAACTGCACTGGACTGGACTGACCGACCGACCGACCGCAGACAAAATCGTAACCTCGTTCGCCCGGCTCCTCTTTTTCCTCCTCATGCACACAAACCTGCGAATTGCCCAGCAGAAACCATCATTCAACACCACTGCCCTTCGTCCAGAGTAAGTCATATCCCATGCCTTTGATCTTTGCGATCGAGGTTTCCTGTCCCTTTGCACTCCCCCGCTGCACATGCCTGTCCCAGACTGCGAGGTGCTTCTGCCGGCTCTGTTGAGGAGGGAAGGTTTGATGTCTGGGACTGGACTGGCTACTGCTTCGCTACGTCTGCCGTCTGCTCTCCGACGCAGTCCCAGCTCAAACATCTCTCCTCTTCCTCCTCCTCCTCCTCCTCCTCCTCCTCCTCCTCCATCTCTCCTCCTCACAACTCTCTCTACCTTTCCACACTCCATCGGCATCGGCAGACCGCTCCGTTCGATCCTCGTTCGGTATTTACATGGCTAATCTCTCCCAGTCTATGCTCTAGAACCCAAATACCCTCCTTCCTTTCCTCCCCCCTCCTCGTCTTCTCCGACCGTTCGCTCCGGCAGCGTCCTTGGTCAGAACGCCCCGTCTGGCGCTGACCGCACGACGACGACCCAAAGCGCTCAATACCACGTACTCGGGCGGATTCGTACTTGCTCCCGCTGCCAATCCGGTTCGGGTTTCGGGTTGCTGGACGTTGATCATCTTGTCGGGTCACCCGCCTGCCGCCGCCGACACAGGTTGGGATTCCAACCTTTTCGTGCCAAGTTGACGACCACCGCCCATTGCACACCAACCCATCCTCCTCCATCAACCCCCCCTCCCCTCCCTTCGTCCAACCATCCCTCCTTCCACCTCCATCGATACAATACCACGATTCACAATGACGAGCATGTCGCCCACAAGTGCCGTCAACGGCGGCTCCGCGGCCACCTCGAACCAGGGCAGCGTCTCGCCGCGACAGACGGTGTCGCCCAAGAACGTCGCATTTGAACTCCTCTTTACCGAGTCGCCGCAGTATCGTGCGCGACTCCCCATGCGAGTACAGATATACCCGCACGACACGACCGACTCCATTGTCACCACTGTCAAGAATTTCTATGGTCTATACTCGGGCCCAACCGGCTCCAAGGGCGTCAGCTTCGAGGATGAGCATGGCATCACCCTCATCGCCAGGTACGAGAACTTCCGCAATAACATGGTTGTCTACGTCAGAGTCATCGAGGAGCCCCCTTCTGTCTCCGGCCCCTTTGTGGCGCCCGCATACCACAACCCTCCTCTGAGCGCACAGCCCTATTACGAGGGCAACGCCTACCCCCTGCAGCCTCCGCCGCGCTTCGGCCAAGAAATCTCCAGACCTTCGTCAAGCACTTCTCGCCGCCGGAGCCCATCCCCCAATGTTGGGCGCGGCCGGAGAAGCGGGTCCGCCCACACGAACCCCAAGAAGGGCCGGTCCCGCTCTTCCAAGAACCGGGACACTGCCGCCAATGGCCACGCTGATATCTACAGCGACAGCGTCAACGGCTACAGCAGTGGCGATGGAGCTCCCGGCTCCAGCTCCAGCAGGATGAAGGAGCAAATTGGCAACACCGAAATCAGCCTTGAAAACATTGTAGAGGGAGGTCGTCGCAAGCGAGCCAAGTTCGAGAGTTCGGTAAGTTTGTCCGTCGGTACACATGCACCGCATCCGACTCTCCTTGCCCGTCAGTGTCTTTTGTTTCTTCGTGCTCATCCTGTCCCATCCAGGAACTCCCCTTGTTTGCGCCTCCGCAAATGCCGGCCGCCACATCGAACCCTTCTGTGTCCCCCGCTCGCCGCGCCGAGCCCCAGCGAGCCTCGCTGCCGTTCGTGCACCCTGGCCAGAACCCCTTTACGAACCCTCTACCTCTGCAGTCCCCTCAGAGTCATAATAACGGATATGGTCATGGTGGATACTACGCGACGCCGTCCTCTGAGCGCCACGGGCGCAATAGCATCGGCTACGCCGGGCAAGGCGGCAACCTCAGCAGCATGAGTGGCATCCTTCCCACGCCGGACCCCACCGTCGGTAGCTGCATGTCGGAAGAGGATAAGGATGTGGCTATCCAGCTTATGCGTCTGGGTGAAATGTCCAACATTTCCCACGGTCGCACTTCAGCCTCCACGCTTGACGACACGTTCAGCGGACGCGCCGACGCCGCATCCTCCACCGGAGCCACTAGTGACGGCGATAGTGAGAGCGAAGAGGAGGAGTCGGCCGCTCGGCGCCAAAAACTGGATGCCGCTGGCGTCATGCGCAAGATCTATCAGACCACCGAGAGCCACTTCATTCCTCAGCCCAGCATCGAAGCCAATGCCGACGACGTTGAAGTCGAGAAAGGCACCGACCATACCGACCACGCCGTCAATGGCGAGCGCAAGCCCGAGGCGCTCAAGAATAAGACCAACCTTCCCGAGGCCAGGCCCAAGACGCAACTTCCCGGCTCCAAGCCCAAACCTTCCAAAGTCAGCAAGGTCCCTCGGCCAACCATTCCCAAGCTCAAGAAGGCCTCGGCCTCGGCCCCGGTTACGGCCCCGGCCCCGGCCAGTAATGGACCCATGTCACCGGCTTCTCTGCCTCCGTCGCGCAAACCCTCGGTTTCTTCTGCCGTGGCTGCCCCAGGCGCCAACGGCGAAGACGACCAGCTCGACCTGTCTGCCAAGCCCCGATGCCAGCGGTGTCGCAAGAGCAAGAAGGGCTGCGACAGGCAGCGGCCTTGTGGACGATGCCGCGACGCTGGTCTCTGCGCTGATCAGTGCATCAGCGAAGACGAGGGCAACGGTCGCAAGGGCAGATACGGCCGCCACATGGGAGTCCCCATCAAGAAGGAGGACATTGTCAACCCCACGCAGCCCATCCTTTTGCCAGCTGCGCCGATCGCCACGACGGCTGCAATGACCGACAAGAACAAGAAACGGAAGCGGTAGACCGATGGGTCCACAGTTCCAAGAGCGCATGTCGGCGCCCAAGCAGGAACTCGCGATTTGTTCCCGGCCATGTAACTATCTCCAGCATGGCCGTCGCAACGTTCCACTACTGTCCCTACTACTACGAGAGGTTATCGGCTTACCGGCGTTTGGCGAGGAAGATATCTAAAAATAGGCGAGGCGCTTGGGCCGCGCATTGTCAAACGACGTGCTTCCTATCGTTACAAAACAGGAGGTCGTCTGATCTGGTCTTCAACGACCACCCAACAATACTGGCAAGAGGGAAAACATTTGGCGGTGGGGTTAATGGGGGATCTGCCGGGTGAGGATGGTCGCTCACACTCCTTATTGGCGTTTCGGGACCTTTTCTTCCTTTCTTTTCTTCACAGGGAGCGGTGTTTTTGCTATTTACTGGTTTGCGCGCGTGGCTTTTTTCCTCTACTCGTTTCTTTCCCGATGGAGCCGACGTCGAAGCGAGCAAGTTACAGTTTTTGAGCGAAGTTGTGCGACTGTACGATGTGGCGGGCGGAGGAAGAGAGCAAAAGCAAGCAGAGATGTTGGAATACTTGCAGGCACGTGGGCATCTGCACATTCTCATGGGCTCGCGTGTGAGATGGCCGAAGTCCTCGTCACCGGGAGTTGAGGGAAGGAGAGTATGAAGGGCCCTTGACGAGAGGAAAGAAAAGGGACAACAAAAACAATAAGAAACACAGCGGTTCAAACATTGGCAGGCGAGACGGTTCCGGGGGGCTCGCGCGAAACTCAAATTGTCCGTGACGGAAGGGGTGGATCGCTTGCCTGGGATTTTTTTTGATTTCCTGTACCGGCGAGGGAGACGAAGCCCCTTTGCGCGATTGGGCTTGCTTCTGTTTTCCTTGGTTCTTCTCTGGATGCGATTGGAGGCGAGAGGAGAGCAAGAGAGAGCAGATGGGGGCTATGATACGACCGGGTTTTTTCTTTCGTTTTTGTTAGTGGCAACGTTTTCTATAGGGAAAGCCAAGAAAAAAAGACACATTGATCATGTGAAGAAAGGTGCATCGCGATGTTGCGCAATGCGATTGGCGTGATGCGATAACTGGAAGACGGTAGTCCGAAACGATGACATTGCTTGTTACGGCGCGGAGCGGGGATTGAGCAGAACGGTAGTCGTTGAAGGATGGATGCGGCGCTAGACTACTCTGGGCGCTAGCGCGCGGCTGTCGCCGTTGCATCCCGTTCCGGCTCGGGCGGGGAGAGGGGGTGTGCGGGGAAAAGAAAGGGGGGGTGTGGGTTGGGATGGTGTGGCTGCACCTTCTGGCTGGTGCGTTGCTCTGCCGTTTTATTTACGGGCCCTGCCTCGATCAGCCGCGCCTTACCGGTGGCTATGGGAACCGTGGGCCATAGCCGCACAGTGTGCGCGACAGTCTGAGCCGTGCGTTGCGACTAACACGAGAAGCCCAAGCTCGAGGGGTCCAGACCTGGGTGCGCGCCGGGAGTTGTTAAGCTTCCGGTGCGAGGTACGAGAGCTCCGGATTATTACGTCATTCGGGACTCTCGAGAAGAACCCCGCACCTCACGCGCGGTGAGAGCTCCCCACCCCGCACTTTGGAAGATCAATATGATTGTAGTGGACATGTCTGTGTATTTTGTGTTGTGCGATGTGGAATGAAATGCGGATACGTCCTGGCGGTTGGGATGCACCGAGTGCATCCATGCAATCCATACGCGGCTGCCCATTGAATCGACTTGTTTCCTTGCCATGTCTCTTTTTGTTTCTCCCCTCCACGCCCCTCTCTCACCACCACCACCATCACCCACCCCCCCCTGTCGCTTAATGCGATTTGTGCTGTCATTCCTCTGTTGATGGAGGGTTTTCGCGCGCTAAGAGGATTATGGAGGCGAACGGGTTACGGATTGGGTTTTGGATAGAGGCGGTGTGCAGCGACGTTGGGTTTCCTTGACTCGGAACAAGAGTCGCCGTGCGCGGCGATTGCGAGCGGGCTTGTGCGCGTCCTTGTTGTTTGTTTGTTTGTTTACAATTCACGTTTTTCCTCAACTCGTCTTGGTCATTTTCTTCTTCTTCTTTCCCTCCCCCCCCCCCCTTTTCCTTTCTTAGCCTTGTTGTCTTTTGTTTTTTCCCCTCTTTTTTCTCATGGCTGGATTTGGGGAAGTTACAACGTTGACGCAGCCACTGCTTGGGAATTGGAGGAAGGTTTTGGGCTTTTTGTGGTGTTTGGTCTGTTTCACTGGGTAAACTGTCGCGACGCCGCGGTCGCGAACCTTGAGGGTGGCAATCATCGAATCTGCCAATGGGCGGCGCAAGACAGAAACGCGAGAAATAAGCGTCCTCCTACCTACTGAATCCTGCAGTGTTCCCCATCTCCGTGAGAGCTTTCCCAATCCCCTTGCGTCCGCGGGAAAGCAGGGGGGGCAGGTTAGTCGCAGTCGAGGTTGCGCTGTGTGTGTGTGGGTGTGTTGTGAGGGTAATTGGTGACGACGTTTGTTCGGGATAGGCGGCACGGCTGGCTGACTTTGGAGGAGGTGATGCGCGGAGGGTGCGCCCGCCCTATGGGCGATCGGTAAGTCAGACAAGTAGTCAGATGGTGTAGGGTCGGGGGGAGCGCTGTGCGATACGACGCGACGATCTTGTCCAGTTCACAAGTCTCGCGTCGGGTGCACGGATAGTGGCTCCCTCGATGGCAGACCTGGAGAGTGCGGCGACGACGGGCGCGCAGCGATGCGACAATTTCAAGAGTTGCGCCGCGCTGTCCTTGGGATGCGATGGCATGCGCTTGCGATGCGACGGGCGAGACGGTGAACATAACGGACGGGAATGCGCCTCGCATCTGATTCGGCGCGGCTGGGCAGGCAAAGGCGGTGGGTCCCAGGTGGGGGTTGCCCAAGCGGTGGTGGTGGTGGTGATCCGTGCGCCTTCCGCGGTCACTGCGCTTTTTGCCAGGAAGTTCTGTTGGAATTTCTGGCAGTTGCGTTTTGGGACGGTTTGGGTGCCCCGAAGCTATACCCGCAGCGCGGCTTGTTCCTGGGCCTCCATGTCAGATGTCAAAAAGGTTGATGGCTTGGGCGTATCGGGGGGCTTGCTGGAGATGGGTCGGGATGGGAGGCGAGGTCCCTGCCAGGACCTTGTTGAACCCCGGATGTCGTTCCTAGCATTGTCAGGCCCCAAAGTCGCGGGCGGGCGGGCGTAGTTGTATTGAACCTGTGATGGGCTGCCGACACTGATAATCACTTGGTGAGCTGGTCTTCGCCCCCATTGGGTTCGTTTCTCGGTGGAAATCGATCCGGCAAGGTGTCAATCAACGCAGACTAGCTAACCGCTGGGCCCAGATCAACAACCTGCCCGTCACGGTATGTACAGCATGCCGGCCACTTCACCGTCTCTAGCCACGCCCGCGGCATGGCGGAGAAGCTCCCCTCCCCTTCCTACTGTGCGGCGGGTGACCGCCGGCCCCCAATCGGACCGCATCCATTGGTGTGCACGCTCGAGTCATGCAAGGGTCTGGTATACGTGTAGATGGCCGATACCTACTCGGTTGAGGCCCTCCCACCGCGAAAAGCAGCCGCGACAGCCCAAAATGGCGAATCTCGCCAGGGGAAAGGGCCGGTGGCTGGTTCTTGCAAGTATCGGTCGATGCGCCGTCCCATGAGACCGCCCGGACGGGGGCAAGTCTCTTCCACATGACCCCACTCCTCCACGAGCCCCTCGGGAGTTCACTGACCGACTGAGACTCGAGGAGGATGAGCCGTACGGAGGCACCATCTCGTCAAGTCCCTTCGAACCCTTCGGCCAACCCACCATCTCGCCGGACTGCTGCCCCCCTTCGACGTAGGATACGAAAAGTGTGCATGTCGCCAAGGCGTACGCCCAATTGCCGAAGCCAACGGTGTAGAAAATGTCGTTGAGGGCTTCAAGCTGCCGCTTCCGACCGTCGTCGGGCGGGAATAAGCCCCGGGTTTGGTTTGCGGCGGCCAAGCCGGATTGTCGCCGAGTCGCTGTCGGCTAGCAGGTTAGCAAGGTGCGATCTCGGCTGCTGAGTCAAGTCGATTTTACCAATAGACGTGCAGCCGCCTCGAAACCTCTCTGGGTATGACACTCTGGCGCTCTTTGCTTGCAGCATTCGTTCTGATATAAAGGCACGCTATCTAGGCCGTCGATTCTCTTTGCCGCCAATTTGAACGTTGACACCAATGGATCTGGTCAACCACTTGTCGGAGCAGCTTGCTAAGTATTCCACCAGCTGTGATCCCATACCGCGCACCTTTCATCGATAAAAGACTATGCCGGACGGAAAGACCCCGATTAGGAGCTCCGCCCGCGGCGTCGGCGCCGACGTTGCGGAGAAGAGCCCGAACGAGATCCCGGAGGTGAGTGCCCCCGAAGAGGTCCGCGAGTGGTCCGCTGAGCACGACCTCGTGTACCCGGAGGGAGGGCGGACGGCCTGGTCCCAGGTGCTGGCTGGCAACATGCTCAACGCGCTGGCGTGGGGCTACCCGGCGACGTTCGGCGTCTACCAGCTCTACTACACCGAGAAGCTCCAGCTGCCCGCGGCCCAGGTTTCGTGGATCGGCTCGGTGCAGATCTTCCTGACGTTTGCGATATGCACCGTCTCGGGTCGGCTGACGGACGCCGGATACGCCCGGCACGCCGTCCTGACGGGGTGCGCTTTCGTCGTCTTGGGCTCCTTCATGACCAGTTTCTGCACGCAGTATTGGCAAATCATGCTCGCCCAAGGCGTCTGCACGGGCATGGGCCTAGGCGTCCTTTTCATGCCGACCGTTGCCATCATCGGCTCCTACTTCAAGGAGAGGCGGTCTCTGGCGTTGGCCATCGCGGCGACGGGCACCGGCGTCGGTAGCCTCATATTCCCGTCCACCTTGCAGTACCTCATCCCCCGGGTCGGGTTTCCCTGGGCCGTACGCTGCTCCGCCTTTGTTGCGCTCGCCGTGGCGACGATAGCCAACGCGCTTTTGCGGCCCCGGTTGCCGCCCAGAGTGTCCGGCCCGCTGATAGAGTGGACCGCTTTCCGGGAGGGGCCGTACGTCTTGTTCGCTTTGGGGGCGTTCTTCTACTTCATGGCGCTGTATTTTGGCTTCTTCTACGTCAGTCGCCGACCACCGTACCCGCGAGCCCAGATGTGTGTGCTGATGAACGCTATAGATCAATACGTATGCCCGCAAGGTTGTGGGCTTCTCGACCACCGAGTCGGTGTCGCTGCTCCTCATCACAAACGGCATGGGCATACCGATCCGGCCCGTCATCGGCTGGCTAGCCGACCGCCATGTCGGCCCCATCAACATGTTCTTTCTGACCATGTTCCTCCTGGGCTGCATGGAGTTTGTGTGGATTGGCGTCAAGACGAAGACGAGCATGTACGTCTTCAGCGTCTTCTTCGGCCTGGCCAACGGAGCAGCACAGGGGGTCTTTGTAGGGTCGACAGCAAGCCTGACGACGGACCCGCAGAAGATGGGTACGCGGTTCGGGATGATTGCGACGATTTCGGGCTTCGCGACGTTGGCCGGGCCTCCGACGGCCGGCGCCATCATCGACAGGGCCGGCGGACAGTATCTCGGGGCTCAGATATGGGGTGGTGCCATGATGATAGCAGGCTCACTGGCGATTGCAGCGGCGAGGACCGCCAAGGCAGGAAAGTCTTGGAGTGCCAAATTGTGATGGAAAGAGGGGAGACAAACAGCAACAGCAACAACAAGAACAACTACGCATCCAGGCGAAGGGGGAACAAGCGTTATGGTTGATGACGGTGAAGGGACATGATATCTTTGTATGAAGGTCATCGACCGACTGGGCAGGCTATCGATCGTTTGCGGTGTCAGGTGCACGGGTGATGAAGACAATTTGTTTTACTGATATGGCGTCGAATTCTACGGCTTCCTCAACAAATCGAGGGCTTCCGAGAGTAGCCGTGCCACGTCCTTGCCGTCCTCCCAGACAAAGTCGTGATCGTGAGTGAGGTCCTTGCGGATTGTGCACTCGACGCCGTCCCTCTCCAGCTTCGACACCATGGTGTCGATCTCAGGCTCGTCAACAAGCGTGTCTTGGGGAGACCATGCCAGCAGGATGAGGTTATGAGCAGGCAAGGCGTCCTTGAAGCTGCCCGAGAAGGTGGCCGGCATGACCTTGTTCCAGGACTCCTGGTCTTCGCCAAAGGCAGCGACGATGAACTGAGTGTAGTTCTCGCCGTGACGGGAGTTGAAGTTGTACAACTCGTAGATGCCGGCCAGGCCGATGAACGCCGCTGGCATCTTGACCTCTGGTGGTGGGGCGGCACCGAGCGCAACAGACCCCATCGGCAGCTGGAAGGCCAAGGTGGCGCCGGCCGAATGCCCGATCAGGATGTAACGGTCCCGGATATCGTACTCGCGCTGCAAGAAGGCGAGGGCCGACCAGACATCGCGGAGGTGGTCCGGATGTTGAGCGCAGCGAAGCTCCGCTGGAGGGGTGACGGCGGGGTCCTGCGGGAAGGAGGGGTGCGGAGAGAGGCGGTAGTCAATGCTGATGAAGCCGCGAACCTCGGATTTGGTAACAGAGCCGCCGGTCTTGACGATTTCCTCAATGGAGGGCTCGAAGCTATGGAGGGTCTTCCGAGGATCACGCCAGGCGCCGCCGTGGAGGTAGCTAATCATGCGCGCGCGTAAGCGGCTGTCCAGCAGTGGCGGCATGTACGAATGCATCGCAGAAGCGTGCCGGACAACTCACATTACCCAGTACCCAGCTGCGTTGTCGGCGGTCTGAGGGAGCTCCCAGACACCTAGCTTCTGCAGCTCGCTGTCGGCGGCATAACGGTGTTCGGTGAACTTCAGAGAGCCCGACATGACGACGATAGCTTAAGTTGACTTTGTTAATTGGATTGGTGGCGGCGCGTCGCTCTTTACGCGTGTCAGTCAGTAAGGTACGATGAGGCAGGGCGAACAATGGCGGTTGAGTGGAGCTTGAAGCCTCGGACGGGTACTGGGTAAGACGTGGAAGGGGCGATGTGCGCCAAGGCGGTGAGATGCTGACAGCCTTGATCCGCGGGTGGAAGGGTGCAGACGAAGAGGTTGTATCAAAGAGTCCAAGTTGAATGCGACAAGACAATTTGTTGCGCAACGGATGCGGTGTTCAGTGTGTCCGGAGCTACTGATAGCAATGAGGGCATGGAGGGGTGGGTGGGGCCTTCCGTCTTCCGGGTTCCCGCCCTATCTTCCGCCTCCGCGAGCGACCGTTCCTGGTCTTTCACTTCCCGATCTGGGCCCGGCTGCCGGCGCGCGCTTTCGCATCGATGTCTCCTTCAATGTCGCCTCCTTTTTATACGACACAATCAATGTTTGTATCATGTCGTTGTGAGAAGGGGCCCTTCTGATGCTCTTGAAAATCCCCGGCCAGAAAACAGTGCTCACCTCCATTCTTGCCATGGTATTACATACGCCCCCTCGTCAATGTCATTCGCCCCCGTCTGCAGTTTGTCTATTGTTTCGTCAGCTTTAGACCTCGGCAGCTTTGAATGCGACTCAGAAGCCCGTGGCCCGAAGCCGGCTGAACAGTATTGCTTCTCGAGTCCAGCAGCAGTGTTCCAACCTCGGGATTGTTGTTCGCCCAGGCGCGTGCGATGCGACGACGGGTTGCGACCTGCACTATTGTCCCAAATGGCCGCCAACTGCTGACCAGCAAGCCGTCTTCAGTCAATGAATACCTCGTCGTTCTCTCTCATCCACAACGAACCGCAACCGTCGCAGCATGACCTTGCCGCAGTGTCGCGCACCTACCATGACGTTCCTATTTTGGCAACTACTTCGTTACTGTCATCTAGCCGCAGAGGTTCCCTTCCTTAATTCTTCTACTTCTTTCATCCCCTCCTCCCGAGAGATGTCAAAATGGCCACAAACACCGAAACTCCCTCCCGCGGCCCACCTGTCACTCACATGGCGGCCCTACACCCGCCGTGCCTGTGGCATATTTCTGAGACTGAAAGTCCTGCCTGATTCGAGCTGCCATACTGATAGGAAAAGCAAATCAGACCTCTTCTATGATTTCTTATCCGTCACTTTCTTTTGTTGTTTTCTTATTCCGCTTCTCTCGGTCCCACTTTTTGTTATCCTCCTGATTGAACCTTCCCCCTTTTTCGAATCTGTTTTTATCTATTTTTTATAGCGATTGCGACCACGACATGGGCTCGCAGCCACTCAAAGCACAAGCCCAAGTCCTAACCAAGCTGTCGTGCAAGGATGGCACATCATTCGAAACAGAACGGTTCAAGACGAACTGGCTTCTGGACCTGTGAGGCTGTAACAACACCACAACTGGCCACAGGCAACCATTGTTTGAGCAAGCACACGATGGTGGACCTTATAGGCCGGGACGTTTGATATTAGCATTCCACTACCCGTACAGTAAGTAGGTAAGTAAAATTCTAGTAGTCATCAACCCCCCGTGCAGAAGCGAGGTGATCAGGCCACGCCGTCCTTCTGCCCCAACAGAACCAGAGAGCTGCGATGTCTCAGTGACTACCTAGTGTGGACGACGTGGGTTGGACTTGCAGCCTCGTAGAGGCAGGAGGCATTATCCCGTCCTCGTCCGGACTTTCTTGTCGGTGCGACTTTGTAATACGCGATGTGAAGAATACGGAGCGGTGAAGGCACGCGTACGGACGTAAGATGTGTCTTGTCCCCCCC
>JASUDE010000083.1:113477-138654 GCA_034509685.1 Colletotrichum cereale | reverse complement strand
GGGGCCAGGCTGGCGGGTGGAAAGGGGAGGGAAGGCGACACGCAGGCGGCTCGAGTCCGGCTTGGGTGCGGGTGGATGCTATCAATGCAACCTGCTGCACAGTGACACACTGTCTTCCCGGGAAGTCTGCGAACGAACAAGGAACCGACTTGGTTGAGGCCCACTTCACTTGCTGCACCGCTGTGGGGACGGGACACGATGCGCCGACCGGTGCAGGGCAGGAGTGCGTCAGACACACACTGTAGCGTTGAGGTAGGCAGTATACCTAGTTGATAGCTGGCCTGGCTCTGGTGCCGGTGCTGAATTGAAAGCTGCTGCTGTTCAAACAGAAACCCGGAGCCCAATCTTCTCTCCCTCTCCGCCTCTTGAGCGTGCTACTTGGTGCTCAACCTGAGACAAGATAAACAAGAAGCGGGGCCAGAGAAGCAGGTATTGGAGTAGGTACGACAAGGAGGTGGTTGCCGATACTGACACCAAACAGATGGATGACCAGATGTCAACAGAGGCTCCGTCTCTCCAATGCGAGATGCACCTGGTGAGAATACAGACAGTAGCGCAGCCCACCTGATGAGGCCTTACGCAACGGAGTAGGAACTGGTCAATGGAGACGCACGAACAAAAAGAAACGACTTTTTTTGATAGACACCGTTTTCCCTCAACGTACCTTGAAGGGGGATGAGGCGAGGATAGCTAGCGTCTGATGGGTTGGAGGCAATGTGTCCAGGTCAGGTAGCGCAGATCCACGCAGCACGCACCCAAACGGTTTGCCTTGGCACACACGAGAAGAAATCGACTGGGATCCCGTATTCGACAACGGGCGACAATCGTGGCAGCAGCAAATAGCGCGCAGCAGGCCGGAAAACCGATGACGCTGAAGGAAGGGGGGCTGGCTGCTAGTATCCGTAAGGCGACGCAATGGGTGTATATCGCCGGGCCGGTACAAACAAGGTCAAGAATAGAGCAGATGATGCTGGGTAGGAAGGCAATAGTAGACAGGGCTTGGAATGCGATGGGTCAACCGGTAGGTAGTCATGTGGTTGAACGTCCGAGTCGTGGTCTTGGTGTAGGCGCGTACCCGACCAAAAAGAGGGAGTGTCAGGCGGTCTGGATGATGGCCGGGTTGCGGTTTGGGTGAAGGAGAGAGGGAGGAGAAAGGATTGATGGGTTGGGGATGTTTGAGCTTGTGAGCTTCCTCCAGGGACAGCACGCGACCTCCTTTTTCTTCGGCCGACCAAGAAAAAAAGACAAAAAGCAAACCACGTTTGCTGCTCGAGCAATTCTCCTGCTCCCCCTTCTCTTTCCCTCCTGAAATGACGATTATCCGATCCTGTCGCAGGGGTTTACCGCTTCTGGAGGGAAGCCAAGGGAAAGGGATCTGGGACCTCGCCGACGGGACGGCCTATCCAATGCCATTGCAAGATTGCGAGGTTGCACATCAGCCTTTCTTCAAGCTCCTCAGAGCAAGTTATTACTGGGCACACTGGGAACCAAGGGGGGAAAGGAGAGAGGCTCAGAGATTGGGGGCCACTTAACTCCCGACCAGGCGGTCCCCACGGGTTTCTAATAATGAAATCCAACCCGCTCCCGGCCGCTCATGGTTTGAGATCTCGACGGGTTACGTACGCTTCAACTATGCGCTTCTCAGAACAGTGCAAAATTTGCAGCTCAGGGCCCTTGGCATCACCACGAGGCGACCACTCGTGGGCCGTAGCTGACTCGATCAGCGTGTCACCCATAAAGGAGAGAGGGGGGTCCCGAGAGAAAGGATCATCAGCCGTCGTACCTAGGGGTTTTCGGGCCATACGAGACCTTCCAAGCGTCTCGAACCGACTTTGGGTAGCTTAATATTGCCGACTGACGACAGCCGCGGGCCGGGTGATGCATTCTCCAGCCGTCGGTCGAATTAAGGCCATCCCGTTTCCTCCGCGGGGGGGGGTAGGACCTCTTTTTGAAATCAAATTGGTCATCATACCCGGCCCGATTGCCACGGAGAGATGACTGTGGACACCCGGCGTTGCGGCTCTTGCGCAACCTCCATCTAACTTTCTCTACATGAGGTGAGGCGGCGGCGGCGGCGGCGGCGTCGTCGTCGACCCCCTCCTCGTTCCCTGTCCGTCCGTGCCGTATCGTTTCAACGTCTTTCCGGCGGTTCTGTGACGAAGCAGAGCGACACGGTCCGCGTTTCCTTGGTCGACGATGCCCGTGGAGGAATGAAGAGCCTAGCAACTGAAAGTGAGTGTGAACAGTAGCGGAGGCGGGATCCACCACTGGTGCGCTCTGCTGTCCGTCGTCGCCCGACCACGATGACCTTCTTCGTCAATCGACGTCATATCTCTGTTTCCATCAGGGCCCGTCCCTAGTCCCGAGTGTCCGCAAAATAACGCCCCGTGGACGGGATCATGGAGGGTTCATCCTCCCAGTAGTGCCTTACCCCAGACAATGCAACCCGCCCCCAAAGAATCTTTGCAACCTCCCATCGCAAACCTCGGATCTTGCGAAAACCAAGATCGAGTCGCAGCAGAGTGAAGGTGCCAAAAATGCCAACGTGCCAATTTCTTCATGTGACCACCTGACACCTGGTCTGCATAGTTGATCAACAAGTTGTACGGTGTAACGACGGACACGCGGTGCGCGCCTCCACATGACGGGGTTGGCACTGTGCTCCGGGACCCTGAAAAGGCGAACGAACTTCCAGGTTTGTTGTCATCCTGCCAGGCGCCTGTAGTGTACTGTGTACTCCCCATCTCAAAAACCCCACCACATCCGGTCCACATAGAGTGGAAAGATGGCAACGTGCGCCGTCCATGATGACCATCGCCGAATTCTCGTGGCCCCCCATATGCGCGCTTGAGACCTGCATTTGGCACAGAGGGGCCCCTCAAGGCATACACGTACAAGTACTGCAGTTGAAGAGAACTAGGATGACCAAGAAAGTCCACCTCTTTTGCTCCTCCCCCGCGCCCCGCGGGTGTGTCATGAGTCGTATCTGGGGAGGAAGGACCCTTTCCCATCGTGGAGGGAGGGGAAGCCCGAGTATTCTTGACTAAGACATTGGAGAAAATGGGGAGGCTTTTACTTAAGAAATCCGATGGATGACTACAAGAAACGATATCAGACGATGCGCGTTTGATTCGGAATTGCGCTTGCGCGAAGATCATGGTCACTCTAAGTTGGGTAGTTGTCGTTCTACTTTCACTTGCAAGCATGATGTCGAATTGCAATCAAATCCTTTTGCCGCAGTTTGCTACCGTATGTATGAAGGACCCATGTACACGTACATTCTCGTGGGCTGTGCTGCTGCATCTCACTAAGCCATTTGTGGAGAGAACGAGACCGCTCGAGGTGTCAGCCCAAAACGTTAGCTTCTTAGATATGTATCAGGTCCTCGAAATCTAGAAAGGGACTCAAGGAGAGTCATGTTGGTATGGTACCAATGCTAGGCAGATAACTAGAGCCAGTAAACGGTTGGCAGACGTAACTTTCACATCCAGCTTCAATAGTGCATTGACAATGGCAGCAACGCAGCCCGAAAGGTTCAAGTCCAAAGCAATGTCAACACATTTTCCGAGTCACAAATACTTTTAGGGATAAATCTGAGCATTTCTTTTGATTCTGTTGCATTGAGTTTTGCTCTTGATAAGAAGGTTGAGAATGAGAAGCAGATGCTTGCTCTTTTCCTCGCCCTTTGGTGGTGCGCTTCATCTCATACCTGATATGTCCTCGACCCGGGGCTGCCGGTCTCCCTTAGGCTTTTATGTCGTGAGTCCTTGACGGTAGAATTTCCATGCTGGTAAGATCTTCCAGCAGGTCACTGTTTCCGTCTGCGACTCGTTGTCATTGCAGATTTATGGTTTCACAGGAGTGCCGTTTGCGGACGCATCTTGCCTTTCTTTGTCCAGTTTCAATCAAGACTCGTATGAGTATAAATCACATGCAATGTCAACCTAGCTAGCACTTATAGCATCGTGGAGTCCCCTTGCTATCGGCCGTATTCCATCAAAATTGGATGTTTGTCCGCCTGAGACCTCGTTGTCATCTTGGCTCTCCCTGTTGTACTTGATTACACCGGTAGCACTATAGGAGTATTACCGAATACGATAGTCCTCAATGAGCGACACTATCGATATCGACATTAATCCGAGCCGGCCTCGAGAGATCCTCGCTCTTTCCGTTTCCTTCATGGTTCTCACCAACATTGCGGTTTCATTACGAGTCTACTCGAAAATTACCCTCAAACGAGAGTTCAAAGTGGATGACAAGCTCATTTGCATTACGCAGGCAGTATACACAACATATCTTACCACATCTATCATGGGTGTTGCCAATGGGCAAGGTCGTGACGCAACGGAAATATCTCCAGAACACAGAAGAATAGCTCTCCAGGTTAGTGCGATCGAGGACTCATATCAAGACACACCAAGGACTTCCACCTCCAATATGACTTTAGCTAGATACTTACTGTGCCATGCTAATAGTATTTCTTTTCCGCCGAACTTCTCTACATATCAACAACCATTCTCCTGAAAGTATGCGTAGGCATTCTTCTTCTACGCATCGCCATCATTCCAACGCACATCTGGATTTTACGAAGCACTCTCCTCATGACGGTTACCTTCGGAACGGGCTGCTTGTTTCTCGTCGTCTTCCAGTGTCGACCTGTTAGCAAATTTTGGGACGAAAGCCCCCGCTCGCCTGGCCATTGCTTCAAAACTAGCATCGTGCTCGGAACCAGCTTCACGGCAGCGATAATGAACTGCATTGCAGACTGCACATTCGGACTTTTACCGTTGTTCATTGTTTGGTCTCTCGACATGCGTAGGAAGACCAAAGCCCTAGTCAGTGTTTTACTTAGTTTTGCTTCCATGTACGTTCTACAACATCCAGCATCTACTGTTTACATGGCTCGGAAGTCGCCGACACGACCGTGTTGATTAGTAACACACAGGCTGCGTTGCAACAGTGCAAGTATAGCCACCATTATTCGGGCGATTACTATACCATCCATACTGAATGGGGACAACTTCCTTCGTAAGTCAGCCAGCCTGGTTGTATGATCCAAGACGAGAGACATGTCGCAACGAGACTATACTGATACCCCGACTTGTCGCAGGTGACACCACATACTTGGCTATCTGGAGCACCATCGAGCCTGGGATAGGCATATCAGCAGCCTGTGCGCCGGCCTTGTGTCCTATTGCCCGACGGCTGTTTGGCAACGGACAACGGCATGAGCGCAAACGGGGAATCTGGCGGACGAGACCTCTACCAACAATCAATGTCACGATTCCGTCATCGAAGAATCCATCGAGATCAATGGAGTGCCGGGTTAGGACCATCTCAATGGACAAGCCTAGACAACCACGTGGCAGCTCTACTTACGAACACCGAACGTCTCAGCCATGGCCACGTACCTGGCATTTGCCGACTCGAACTTGGCCATCTGGGGCGTTCACGCAGAGACAAGGTCTGGTATTTGCGCCAAGTGTGTCTATCCACTTGGCATGCACTGCGTTGCTGGTCTCTAGCAGTGTATTAGTATGCAAGCCTGTGCCTTCGAGGACTGCAGGAGTAAGGTATATCCAGTCATCTGACGAGGTCGAGATATGTTCAACAGAGAGTATGATTATGTCGCAACATGAGAGCACCGATTGGCGATCATGGACAGTAACGGAAATGGAAGGGGCTACCGGCCGGCAACTACTGCC
Source organism: Colletotrichum cereale (assembly GCA_034509685.1). Classification (NCBI taxonomy): domain Eukaryota; kingdom Fungi; phylum Ascomycota; class Sordariomycetes; order Glomerellales; family Glomerellaceae; genus Colletotrichum; species Colletotrichum cereale. The sequence goes on along the minus strand of JASUDE010000083.1, from coordinate 132,949 downwards.
ACGGCCTGGTGGCTTATTTTCCGCCGCCATGGACTACGATATCGAGTCGGGCGATTTGCGCTCGTCAGCGACACGTCGGATACCACCTGTGTAAACGTGGGAACAATATAGCTACAGCTAAGAGAAGCTAATCTTAGCAGATACAGCTTCACTGTCACTTAACCATTTGTTATATCAAAAATAAGTACAACTCAAGGTCGGCATGTGTGTTTATACAGCGAGACATAGGTATTACGTCCTTCGTATGGACTCATCTGAAAAAACGTTTTATAATACATTCTATTTACCAGCTTCTAAAGAACTCAAGAATACGGGCTGTTAACATGAGGGGAAATAATTAAACATGGAATTCGGAAACGCTGCCTAAGAACATGGTGTTAATTTAGTTAGTTACTTGTTCATTACTGATGTATTCGACAGAGTGGCTTTACTCAACCCCCAGACTGCCGTTAGGGACCCCGATTCAGGATGAGACGACGGATGGGAACAGTATAGTTCTGAGAATAAGGGTAGTGGTAGGAACATCGTACATATCTCATGATGGGTTCGTTGCTAGACGGTACAGAATTAATACAACGCTTGGCAAGCCCCGGCGTGTTGGGGCATTTGCCTGCCCAAAAGGCCGACTATTCATTGAGTTGAATATTTGAAAGAAGAAATCCTTTTAGAGAAAAATCATCCCAAGGTCGGACTCGAATTTGGAAATCGGGATACAGCACGCTCTTTGGCTTGCGTCCTGGTACTCACCTTTTCCGTCTACACCTGCCTCTCTCTTTCTCTCTGACTCTCTCTCTCTCTCTCCCTCCTTCTCTTGTTCCCTTTTTGAATACCCTAAAATCTATGAACCAGAACAGGCAGCTGCCACATTCTCTTTCCTTCCTAAATCAACTGTTTTATTTCGCCAACATCATTCCTACCTCTTATCCCAACCCTTCTTCGCCCTTTGTTTCACTCTCACTTATCCATCAAGTCACAACTTGCCTCCACAACTCCACATCACTACAACTCGAGATAAAAGTCCTGGTCAACCCATAAACCCCCAAGAAACAAGGCAAGTTAAAGTCTGACTGAACAAAGAATGCATATATTCTTGTATGGAACATATCTCCCTGAATACCCTGCTGATCTTGCTTCCAGCTCACTCATCAGACAACTCACGATGCCTCCTAAAAAGGCTCCTACCGATACCGCTGCCACTACCCCAGGCCACAACTGCAACAACTCCGAGGTCGCCCTCATGCTCGCAATTCTGCGACAGATCGACCGTCCCGCCATTGATATGAACGCGCTGGCCGAGGCCGTCGGGGCTGCCAGTGCTAATGCCGCCCGCACGCGCATATCCGCTGCCGCTTCGAAGCACGGCTGGTTCACGAACCTTACCACAGCCACCACCGGCAATGCCAGCAGCCCTGCGACCCCTCGCGGCAAAAAGGCTGCCGGCTCCAGCGGACGGAAGAAGAAGGCTCCTGCCGACGAGTCTGACGACGAGGAGCTCCAGACCCCCTCGAAGAAGAAGCGTCTCACTACCAAGGCTAAGGGTGCTGTCAAGGCAGAGCCTGCCGAAGGAAACACGTCTCACGAGTCGTGCGGCGATGGCGAGCAGAACGACGCTCCCAAGAAGTTCAACGGTGATGATGGGATCTGAACGTTTGGATGGCTTGACATGACATTGCTGGGCTTTGGCTTGACTGTTGAATGGCTAAAACAGTCACTTAGGGGTTTTCCCACAATCAAGAACGTTAATGGATAAGACTTGATGATACTGGATTGCAAGGGCTTTAGTTCTTGAGAATATGGGCAGCAGATCACGCCTCGAGGCAGGCCACGAATAATTATGCAATCGCGACCGGTCCAGCCTCCAAATGAACATGCATCTTGACACCATAACTCGCGTTGCAGCGAAATGCGAAAGTGTCAGCTACGGTGAACTTGTGCTGTCTAATAAGCAATATTCTCAGCCCATCTCAAGCTGTCTACACATATTCTCATCTAGGCCATCTATCCCACGAGGAGGGATGCGCATTTGGCAGACTCATCCTGTATCAGAGAATACCTGTCAGCCTCACTTTTAGTGTTAAGAAGACCCAGTCCATAACTATGAAAAGGCTTGCGGCTATCTTCACAATGGGAATATGTAGAAAGGCCTGTAGAGCGCTCGTGAGCCTTCTTTCAGAGTCTAGCATGAGAGTCAGGTACCTATTAATGGCTGACTTTAGTGGTCAATACCTTCCCAGCGTGAAGAGGGTCGTTTCGATTCCATAGGCGAGCCTGAATTGACCAACTGGAACACTAGGTGCAGTTTATATGAGAAGGCTGTCTTAAGTGCAGTAAAGATGTGTACGCTGCTGGTTGCCCCTAGGAGGACTTTCCGAACTATTTTTCAAACCTATCAGGAGCATCCTAGCTGCTTTTACTATATCATATAACCAGCTACTCTATTGGGTCTCTTAACAATACCAATAGAAGACGCGCACGTCGTAAAAGCCCTAACTCTAACAATAAGCTCAGTATACATGTTGTATCTAACTTGAGAGACTTCAACACTCCAATTTACTCGTTAGTATGAATAACCTGGCAGAGGTGTTCAGTAGCCCGGGCAACTACATCAACAGATGTTAGGAATAAGAGAGAAAATGATGGGACCAGCTCACCCAGAAACGCTTGATAGCTTGAATTACCTAGCCTGAATGTCATAAAACCGGGGTAAATACGATCAGGCTGAGAGGCCATGAAAAGAGTGCGTTTGAATCTACGATAAAGTCGATTTAGGGCAGAACGGGGAACCCATCGACATGAGGTTAGTTGCCTGACTGAAGCACTGACATGGAATTAAGTGAGTTGGCGTCACAGACTCGTGGGGCACGGTAGTACGAACGGAAGACGTTTAACACTTGAATACTTGTTTGTTTCATATCTAAGAGAGTTGAAATTACATAAACTAAAAAAGGTTTTTGTAAACGTCAGTCGCGTGAAAGGCTTTCAGTAAGGTTGACTAATAATAGAAAGTGACTGAGTGAAAGAGTCTCATCAACAGCTATTACAAAGAAAGATCCTAATCAACAGACTCGTCCCCGCAATCATCTTACCCTCACGTCCACCTTACAAGAACCCATCTCCCCTTCACACCAACACTACCCCCCCTCTTCAGCAACCCGGCTCGACACCACGCCATGCCGACTCGCAGCGCCCTCATCCTCGAACCTGCGACGCTTGAAGATGTCCCCGCCCTCACGGAGGTCTGGTTCGCCGCCTTCGCGCACGACCCGGAGATCGCCCGCCTCTGGCCCGACACGCCCCGCGTCCGCGCGTGGTGGGACGGCGCCAACCGCGGCGACATGCTCGCCAAGCACTTCCAGCGCTTTGTCAAGGTCGTCGACCCGGACGCCGCCGACGCCTGCGGGAGGCTGAGGGTCGCGGCCTGGGCCAAGTGGGACACTTCCATGCCGGCGCGGCGGGGACGCCGTTACCCGCCCTGGTGCGGGGACATGCCAGGGGAGGTGTGCGACGCATTCTTCAGCAAGGAGGAGAGGGAGAGGGGGCGGGTTATGGGGGTAGAACAGCATTATTGTGAGCTGCCCTCCGCCAGAAGGAGGCAAGTGGCCCCGGCTCGAGTCGTCTGCTGATAGGGGAGTGGGAAACAGATTTGGACACGCTAGTGACGCACCCCGATTACCAGCGGCGAGGCGCCGGGTCGATGCTGCTGAAGTGGGGATGCGAACTTGCTGACGAGAACGGGGTCGGGGCGTACGTGGATGCGAGCAAGGCCGGCAAGGGCCTGTATGAAAGATTTGGGTTCGTGGACGAGAGCGAAGCCGACGCGGGCGAGGTTGCGTCGATGGCGAGGCGGCGCCACTCTTGAGACCACACGGCTTCCCGGTAAAACATGGGAACCCAGGGGCTCTATCATGAACTGGAGAAAAGGGAACAGCCCGTGGCGAGAGGTGGGCTCTAGGAGAACCATCATTACGACCCGGTAAAGTAGATCAATATAATTCGAATTGGACCATGTGCAAGACTTGTTACGTCCTACGACGTTCCACAATTTGTCTTTCACTTCAGTTAGCGTGGTTGGTTCAAGGTCACATCTCGCAACCATGACTTACACATCTTACACCTGGTGTAATGTGGCGTTAGTAACCAATGGGTGCGACATTGTAATGGAACCTAGACACCTAGTATAATACATATAGCTCCTAGTTTGTCAATTACTGTAAGAGACTGTATGTGCACGTGTGTCTGACCGAAGAGACTGGCTTATCGTCCTAACTACCTCCCCCTTCTTCCTTCCATGTATTCTACCGTGAATACACCCAGACAAAGTCGGCACAAATTGTATCTTTCTCACTAGCAAGTAACATATTCCAGCAAACCACATACGTTATCTTAAGAACCTTAAGAACCTACCCAAGCTGTTCTAGATCCAGTAGGGCTTAATAAGCTGTAGTAGTCTTAGGATATTACTCTATCGCGCCGTAGCAATGCAGTGTGAAGTTAAAGCAAAAGTAGCAAGGAAGCAAAGCAAGCATAAACTAGGAACAAAACAATAGCATATGTGAAAAGGTAGGTAGAAAAAAAATCTACTAACATTCAGTTGACCTTCTAGATAGATGAAGGTCAGCAGTAGAGCAGACTATGTGCCTGTCTGCGTGGGGGCCCCCCCCCCCCCCCCCCAGGTTGTCATCTGCCTTACCTAACTACCTACCTACTTTTCTGTGACAATAAATCAAGTTACAGCTGCAACCTTTAAGAGAGTAAGTTTCTCGTAGGTAAAACACAGCAAGCCAACTCACAAAGACATGAGATTGACTATTGGCTATAAGAAGCTATAGAACAGCACAATTCTCCTGGCCAAAGAATGTACGTGTCGCCAAGGGTATATAAGGCAATGTTGGCAGCAGGGCTTGCGCGAGTGCAAGCGCTGATGGATCTTTTAGCCGGATGGCTCAATCGGTTGACGAGAGACGACTGAAAGGTTGTAAGGTCATAAGGTCCCGGGCGTCACTGTCAGCGTCTGTTACACTATAATAAAGCTAAATGAAATCGGAAAAGGCTGTTAACTCGCTTTGGGCCCTGTCTAAAGTTAGTAGATTATAACGATTTGCTCTAGAGTTCTTTAACAGAACGATATATCTCTTGCATATCAGAAGGAAGCCTTTTGTAAGAGGTCATAATTCTTGGTATTCGTTTAGTAGGGATATTTCCACATCTTTAGTCTTTATAGACCACAGTAACCGCCAACTCCTGCTACGCGGGAGGGCTTATATCCGACATAAGCCATACTAGCCGTGCTGTAGATGCTTTTCATTTTCAAAGCGTTGCCCAGGCGCTCTTCTCGTAGTCGATCTCCTCTTCAAGATCGAATTCCCATCCCTGGTCGTGGATGGGGTCGTCAACACACACCTGGTCCATGAGCAGGTCCAGCTTCGTCATCTCGTCCAGTTCTTGGAGGTCTATATCCTTCGCCATATTCTCCTTGTGCCGGACCTGGTAGGCAGCAGAAGATATATCTCCCAAAGGTCGAAAGCGAGTGACCTTGAGCGATTTCCGGCGGAACATCTTTTGGTTCTCTTGTTGCTCCCACTCAACTTTGGCTAACAAGGGCCGTGATGGGTCACCCTCGAAGTGAAGCTCGGGGCGATAGAGGCCAAGATCGAGATATGCTGGCCCCTGAATGACGCCAACTGTAGGGTCTCGGTGTCTGAACAGCTGGCCCCTTGATAATAGCATTTTCCCTCTTCCAACCCCCGTATGAGGCTCTGCGTCCGAATTAGGAGCTGGAGGCTCTTCATGCTCAATGATGGGCATCGGACGACGTACTGGGCGGGCGTTTCGCGGCCCAACACCCGATGGGATTGGTGGCATGATATACTTCGCAGGTGGCTCATCCTTCTCGTTTAGCGATAGAAGCATGACCTTTCCAGTAGCGTCCCCAACAGCCAGTCTCGAGAAGCAAGGGGAGAAGGCACCGCATGAGATGGCACCAGGGGCCTCTAGGAGATCTCGAACAAGGGGCTGCCGCAGGTTTCGCACATTCCATGCCTTGACCACGCCATCTGATCCACCAGTGTAGAATCGGTCTGGCGTAGTCCCCCACGCGGTGAACTTGACACCGACGTCTGCCTCTTCCCGGTCACCAGAAAACTCGTCGATAGGCTTCTTATGCCTCAGGACGTGAATCGGGTCATCGCCACGGGCGGTATCCCACACGTAGACCTTGCCGTCGGTGCAGGCTGCCGTCACGTAGGAGTAGATAACGCTATTGGGTTTGATGGTAAGCTCGTTGATATCCCGGGCTGGACAATCTAGGCATTGGATCTCGCCGAATGCTGTGTCTCCCTCGGGCGTCAGACTATGTCTAAAGACTCGAATCTGCGTCATCGTGCGGTCGTCCACCATCAGCCCAGCTGGCGAAGTTGCCACAAGGAAGCTGGGCAATGTAGGGTGCCAAACGACCTCGAAAACGTTCTGTGTCGATGCCGTCAAAACCTTGATCTTCTCGCGCGTCAGACAGTTCCAGAGACAGATTTCTCCTGTGTTCTTCTTGTCGTCGGGTATGTCGTTATCATCCCCGGTCAAGCTTCGTGGGGAGTAGCCAACCAAAAGCAAATGCTGCACTCCCTGCGCCAGGCCCCACTGCATTGTTGCCGGAAAGTAAGCCCATTTCTGCGTTGCCGTCGTCTGTTCGTTGCCTTCATTCCAGGCTCTAGAGCCGGAGTAGGACTGGTAGGGGCTTGAAGAAATGCCGTTGGGGTCAACATTGTAAACGCGAACGGCATGGGAGGCCACGTCAGCAGCGGTAGCCACCATACCGGACTCGTGCTTGGAAACGGCAACAAAGTTGACGTTGCCCTGGTGAGCCCAGGTGCCTAGCACAGTCATGTTTCCTCCCGTCTTGTCGACCCTCCAGATCTTGACTGTCTTATCGAAACTGGATGTGTAGGCACGATCGCTGATTCGGTCATAGTCAGAAGACACGACCGAAGAGTACAGCCAAGGACTCTGGCTCTCCCTCATCGCCTCTGTCGAATTCTCTCCCTTCTCGACAATCGGCCGCAGGATCCTGTGATCGGGACAGGCCTTCAGCTGTCCCCTTGTAGTAGAGCATAACAGCAGATTACCTGCCTTGTTGTATTGTTGGTTGTGCGAATCGGAATGGGCCGTGGCGCCGCAGATGAAGTTGGTGTCCGAGGTCCAGATGATGGTCATGATATCACCAGAGCAGCCCACCCATTCCGCTCGCATCTCCAGATCGTCCTCATGAGCCTTCCTAAACTCGTTTGAGAAGTTGACCTGCCGTCGCATTCTTCCAAAACCTCGGTTGCCATCAATCTCGCGAGCGAACAGAAGCGAGGGTATCTGGCTCGTGCGCTGCGCTTCGCCCTGCTTGTCAGACTCATCCACCTCAAGTGTCAACACTTTTGGCTGCCTAGCCGGTCTCTTTTGCCTATCAAGCAACTCATCCATTATATTCCTGATCGCCACTTGATCTCGCTGTGCTAGGTCTCCCTGTAGCTCGAGCTCCGGCGGTATGATGGTGAGCAACTCTGGTTTCTTGCGAAGCAGCTTCCCTAGTTCTCTGGTCGTGTCGCTGCGCCTCTTGGTCCTGTTCTTTTTGCCGCAACATTCCCGTATCCTTCTCCGCAGCGCCTCCATCTCATCGGGCGTGAAATCAACATGGAAAGGAAGCGGGCTAAGCGCTGCTGCCGCCGCACTCGTGCGGACAAGCTTGGATGTGCCACGAAAGATCGTCTTTCGCTCTTCGGTAGTGATGTATGGCCGCCTTGGCATGTTCATCCATGCAGTTTTGGCCTTGCGGCTCGCCGTGGCCGGCGCCGGTTGGGATGTGTGCGCCTTCCATGCCTTGAACGACTTCGCTCGCGCTTTTGTTCGGTAGTTTGTCGACAAGACAGGAACGCTGGGGACGTCTTGAGCACGTAGCTGCGGCTTGGCCTGAGGTGTACTCGCAGGATGTGTCGAGGGTTTCCGTGGAGTCGAAGGTTTACGCACAAGAGCTGCTGACGTACGTTTTGAAGGCGAAGGACTTGGGATCGCGTGGGCCATGGCAGAGATTGAGGGTGCTCTTGGCGGGGGCAATGTTTGCTGTGAACCTGCCAGCGCTTCAAGCATAGAACCCTAGGGAAAGTGAGTGTCAGCTTGCGCCTGCCGCGTACGGTTTTCTATGATGCGTCCTTACGAGCTGCAAGCGATAGTGAGCTACCAAGTCGCGTGCCTTGTCCGCAAGTTCCCTCTCGAGAGTTTGCGAAAGGAAGCCGCCATTGTGGGTAAACTCGAGTGAGAACTGGGGCGTGCAGCCGATATCGTTCATTACCTGTGGCCATGGCGTAAGGAACTGTTCTTCAAGGCCTGGAGTCTTAGGGGGCCTTGCAAGATTACTTCTACTTACTCTGCTACCAATTTCGCAAGCGTTGGCCTTGTCCACTGGAACCTCTGCCAGGGCAGCGTCGATGTAGGGCTTGACCTGCGCCTTCAGACAAGCTGCGAGGTCGCGCGACTTGCTCGGAAAAATAGAGGCATTAGAAACGCGCTGCCGCTTGCTGGGCGGTTCGCCGTTGATAGAGGTCTGTCGTGGGGTCGGTGGAGGAGAATCGTCGATCGTCGTCAAGTCAATATCGACACGACGGTCGTCGCTGGTCAGATCAATCACCGTCTTTGGGGGGTTCGCAGGCTTTCCAGGGTTGCCGTTGAAGGCGAGCATTTTCAAGGCGAGCCCGCAGACGCGTCCAATATGGCGAAATTTAGAGCGCGCGAACGAGTCGCCAGCGCGTAAGTTGTCAAATCGGAGCCATTAGGTAGGTCGAAGGTTTGAGGAAGCTATAACGACAACCAAACATAGATATTAGTCAGAAAGAATACCAGAAAAGTGGGTCCAGTACATACCTCTCACAAGGGACTAGTGTTATATTAGGTAAGAAAATGCCTTTTTTCCCCACTGCATTAAGGTCTTAAGAATTATAATCGAATTATCTAAAGAATTTAATAACATAACTGAGGTTGTAATTTTAGGTTTTTTTTATATAGATTAACTAGTTAAGAAAAAAACCAATATTTAGATTATATATGCTTTAATTATAGAGTTTAGTTGGTTTCTCTTTTATTATCTTTTTGATAAGTCTATCGCGTTCCAGACAATAATTAAGTCCTTGTTTGTAGCATAGAAAGATAGAAAGCCGCTCATGTCTGTCTGTCACGGCGTGGCTGGGAAGTGCCCTGTGGCAGTAGAGGACGTGCCCTGTGGCTGTGGTTGAGCGGACCCACTGGAAGTGGCTAGAGCCTGGGAGAGGCTGGAGGTCACGTGACTGGGAAATCTCTGCTTGGCCCACAAAGGCAGCCCAGCTGCACTTTCGGCCGAATCTTGTATTCTACTCTTCTTCACCTTGAAGTCTTCGTTAATAGGTCAATACAGCTGTGTGATAACCAGCCAAGATTCGCTGCGTGACATGTCCATTTTGGTGTCGTTAACGGATCGTCACACGTCAACATTAAATAATAGTGCTCGCCGTCTTCTCTTAAGCCTTATTGCGAAGGGCACGATATGTTGGCTAGGGAGCGGCAGTGACAACACACATACACATGCATCATTATGCAACTAAAAGGAATTAGAAACAATGTAGGCTTAATTAGCAAAGCTATATCATGCCAAAAAGATGCTTAGGTGTCGCGTGCAGTCATGCCTAGAGCTTGACAGCAATATCCGACGCGTCGAGGCGCGGTCGTCATCCCTGCACGCAGACCTCGGCCCAGCTTGTAAACACCCGTTGTACAGACTACCCCAAGCGCATTGCGCCGGTTCTCGTGGAACAGATGGAGAACTTAGACATCTACCAATCATTATACTACCTACCTGGGTAGATAGGTAGGATTTTGAGACATTCAATAGTAGTGCTGTCGATGGGCCAGTCTTCGCCCGTCGCCTACCGGGCCGGAGCTATGCGGGCTTTTGAAGTCTGCAGCCCCACACCGTCAATTATCGGCCGGGCGCTGGCGCTTTGCCCCTGCCACATTAGAGTTTATCGACCGGGTTTAGCCTCCTGCTGCATATAATGTATAGTCCAATTGCACCCGGCTCTATAGTATGCGCTAACGGGCCATGTGGATTGGGTAAGAAGAAGCAGTCACAAGTGCTGAGACGTGATCTTAAATTTACAGCTTCAAAGAATGCATTGCTAGCGGTCAAATCAAACGGTATTGACCACGCAGCATGCTTAGTCAAGAGATATGTTTGTATTCGTTTCAAGACACGATTGATCCGAACCCTATAAAGCCAGTAGATCAAGTCATATGGTACAGTACACCTGGCCCGCACATGAGACAACATGAACCAACGCCAACCCATTCAAGCAAGGCCACTTTAGAGCTTGGGCTTGGCCAAAGGCGCGTCGTTAACCTCCTCATACATCTTATCGATCTGCGGGCGGAACGCCTTTGCAGCCTGCGGCCTCTTCAACTTAAGACTGTTTCCACCAGGTTAGCGCGTGTGCATGGAAGGCTGGGCGGTATTCACTTACGTAGGCGTCAATAGCTCATTGTCGATGGTGAAGGGATCGATCGTCAGGTGGACATTGCGCACGCGCTCGTAGCTGTTGAACTTATGGCTTCGGCCAATCTTGTCGAGCTCCGCGAGGAAGGCCTTCTTGACCTTGGGGTCAGCGCCAGCAGCCTTGATCGCTGCGAGGTCGGTCTTGTCGATTGCCTTCTTCAATACCTTGCTGGCAAACGGCGCAAAGTTCTCGGGATCGACACCGAAGATGGCGACGAGGCACGACTGGGCCGGGTCGCCATGGACGTAGGCCATGGCCGCCAGGTTGCTGCTACCAAGGTAGACATTCTCGATGCGCTCGGGGGAGATGTACTCTCCTTGCGAGAGCTTGAGTACGTTCTTCTTGCGGTCGATGATCTTGAAGCGACCCATGTTGTCGACCTCGGCAATATCTCCCGTGTGGAACCAGCCGTCGGGATCGAGGGTCTTCTTCGTCTCCTCCTCGTTCTTGTAGTACTCCTGGAAGATGCTAGGGCCGCGGAGGAGGATCTCGCCACGCGGGTAGGGCTTGTCGGTAACATGGTATTCGAAGTCGGGAACAGACTCCAGGCAAATCTCGTTGCACACGGCGGGCGGTCCGATATTGCCCAGGCTGAAGTCGCCCCTCAGCTGGACGGTCGAGACGGCGTAGGTCTCTGTCAGGCCGTACCCCTGGACGAAGTGGTTGCCAAAGGCGGCCCGGAGGAACTCGTGCACGTCGGGGTCCAACTGAGCGCTACCACTGACCATACTGTGGGCCTTCTTGAGGCCGACAGCGGCACGAACCTTGGGAGTCCAGATTCTATCGTACAAAAAGTGAGAGTTGCTCGCCTTGCCCACAGGCAGCTTCATGTTTGCTTTCTTGGTGTTAATAACCTGGCGGGACAGGGATCCCTTGATACCGTCGGCGTCGATGGTGGCGGCCCGGATGGCTGAGTTGAAGCGGTTAAACAACCGGGGGACGGACATGAAGCCTGTGGGCTCGAGAATCTTCAAGTCGTCGACCAACCCAACAATATCACCACGGAAGAAGCCAATAGCAGCACCCTCGGCCAGGGCACATTGGTCGACCATTCTCCCGTAGATATGAGCCAAAGGTAGGTAGGAGATGTGGACGTCCTTGTAAGTGACTGTGCCAGACGATCTCGCAGCTGCAATGCCGGCAACAGCGTTGCCGTGGGTCAGAACAACGCCCTTGGGCATGCCCGTCGTTCCCGAAGTGTAGTTGATGGTGACGCAGTCGGTCGAACGCGGGGGGCGCATGGGACGACCAGACTTAAGGCCAAGCTCCTCGACGCCGGCCATGGAGTGGATCTGAATGCCATGTTGGGCAGCGATACCATTCAGGACAGACAGCTTAGAGTAGCCATCAGGCTCGCCGGCGTCCAAGGAGTCGAGGCAAATGATGAGTTTGAGAGAGGGGAGTCTCGGTGAAAGCTTCAGCAGAACGGGGATGTGCGGCAAGGACGTGACAACGCAAGTCAGGTTGGCGTGGTTAATGATGTACTCGGTCGTATCGGGGCCGAGGGTCTCGTACAGAGAGACGGTGAAGAGGGACTGGGAGGCAGCGCCGAGATCTGGTCGCAGCCCAAGTTAGTATGCGCTCTGAACCGGGGGGGGGGGCGGAACACACAGACGTACCAGCGATGTGCCATTCGGGGCGATTCTGGGACCACAGGCCAACGCCGTAGTGGTCGCTGGTGATGCCAATCTTCTGGTGGACTTCTACGAGACCAGTGCCAAAGTTCTTGCGGCGCTCGGCAACCTCGGCATACGTCGCCCAGGTGTACTTGTTGTCCCATTCCTTGGTGGCGGGGTTCCAAGCTCGGTGGCCCAGACACTTGGCGTTAGGGCGCTTCTTTGCAGAATCCTCGAATAGGTCGTGGACAGTCTGGATGGCGGGATCAAAGGTGGACAGCAGAGGGCCGTCGCGGAAGCGCCAATGACGGTAAATGGCACTGCGACCCTCCTTCTCGGAGCCGGGGATTGGCAGGCCGTAAGGGGAACCAGGAGGCGGCGGGGTGGCAAGCTCCTGTATGTATGCGGCGGTGTCTTTTGGGGGAGGCATGTTCGCGGTCGGCAGTGGACTTTTGTGAAGGGGGTTATCGGCGGCCGGGAGTGCAGAGGACTTTTTGCTGACGTCGGTCTGCTGAGATGCCGCTGCCGATTCGTTCGGGGGAGTAACAGCACGAAGGGGCGTGGTAGCGAAGGATTAGATCGACCCTGGAAACCCTAAGAATGGATGTATGGAAAATATGATGACGGGGGGGGGGGGGGATAGATGATGGGGTGTAGAGGTCGGAACGAAGATCAAAAAATAGAAGAATTCACAGATTGAGAGGGTGGGCAGAAGGCTTTCTTGTTCAAAGAATTGCTAGTCAAGAGTTCAAAGAGGCAAGGTAGGTAGGCAGGCACCAAGGAGCTCGAGAACCGAATGTCCCCGTAAAAGCGTGAATGGGGAGAGAATGGGGGGGGGGACGGTCCAATGAGCGAGGCCGAGTTGAGGAGCATGGACCGAGGCTCAGCTGTTCAGAACGGCCAGGGTTCCGTCAAAGGTCCTCGGCAACCCCAGATGGCGACAGCACCGAAGGGGGGCGCGCTACAGTGATTGGGGGCCTTGATAGGTTGTGGTAAGGTAGGCCCTAACCGTTGCGGGGGGCGCTATGGAGGCTAGCAGCGGAGGTAAGGGTGGATGGGGGGGCTGAAGCTGGGGGTTCTGGGTCGGAGATTCCAAACAATGGGGAAGGCTGCGCCGTGGACCGTCCATGACCTCACCACGAAGTATCCACGTCGAGAAGCGTGTGTCTGCCAGCTGCGTTGCGTGCATGTAGCTTACTGTTGAGACTATGGCGATATGGGAGAGGTTACTGTCGAGACTCTAACAATATGAGACGGCTCCAGTCTTGACACTGAACACTGAACAAGATTTAGCATGTGAGTGTGTCTTGACCTTATCGATAACAGGTGACTTTGGTTTTTGGTTTTTGGAGATGCAATATCATCACGTCTTGCAACTACCCATCCACACCGTCCTTGTAGACGGATGCACCTAACAGAGATATTTCAATCAAAGGGGGGCTGGTTATTCATCAAACAGATCTACTCTCAACAAGTACATCCCAGCCCACGACTGAGTGTACAGAGTCTGGTAGGTAAAAGGTACGTAGCTCCGCCACCACATTTCGCTTGGGTCTACGAATACCTACGGATAGGGGGACGCTGGACTTTCATACTACTAGGTCGTCAAAGCGGGAACCCTGACGGTGCCGATGTCCGTCCTTGTCAGTGTTTTCCTCAATGAACGTTCTGTTCTAGTTCATGTACTCACCGAGGAGGCCGTCGTCAAGTAAACGATATACCGAATAACGATATGACAGATGGTGTTCCTTCAGGAAGCCCCGACAAGCGGGATCTGTGTCACATGCCAGAACTTGGACCGTCGCGTCCGGGCGACGAACTTCTGTCTCACACCGGGCCGGGGTTTACCTATTAGACACCCTACGTGTACAATGAACACACATTTGGGATAGCAGCAAAGTAAGTCAGCAACGCTTACTAACATTGGGTTGGTCACGAGTCTGCACTTACTCTTTCTATAGGCGGTCGGGAAGAGACTTTTTTCTTGATCTGTAAATACCTCAAGGCCATCTCTTATTTGACGCCCGTTCTGCTGGATTCCATGTGCGTGGTTTGGAACAGGCTACACCGGCAGAAGAGCTGACTGAGCGTCCTCGGCCACATTGGCTTATTTCTAGCTCTTCGAGGCTGGACTTTGCGTTTATCCCGAGCAAAGACATGGATAGCTCAGCCTAGAAGATGAGGTATGGCCCGAGTGCGACAAGCAGGCCATTTTATCAAGATGGTCCGAAAGCTGGGCAACGCAGCTTATCGGTCGGACGCGTAGCTGGATTGCCATAGATGGTCGATAGAGGTCCCTGTTTGACCGGAGATTATCAGGCTTATTGTACAACCGGGCTGACAAGTCGTTGACGGATCCTAACTGCGGGCAGGCCACGACAGCTTTGGAGTACGCAATGTGAGAAGTGGACGATGAGACAGAAAACGGCCGAGGTGGGACAGAACAAACACAAAACAAGCGCCTGCGTTTTGAGTCGCGTCTGATCAAGAAGTGTGCCTGGGCACGAGTCTGCGTGCGCAAGCATGAAAGAGGAGGCCCTGGGATGACTCGTGAGGGCTTTTCGGGATGACACAGCGTGGGCCAGCTGTTCATTTCCTAGATTGCCGCCTTGAGAGACTCGGACACGCAGCAGAGTCGGGGCCCCGTGACCAAACATGAAGAGAAACACTGCGTATTAGCAAAAAGACGCGGCCAGGATGGAATCAAGGACGGGCTGGCGTCGCTTCCATTTTGTTTTTGGCTTGCATTCTACCGGAGGGGCAGGCCCGGGATGACAGACCGGCCGAAGTTTTTTTCGTTTCTTCATGTATGATGTTCGGTCCGGGTAGGTAGTGAGGTTGAAACAAGGCGGCAGGCGAGGCGGCATAAGGTGCTGCTGAACCAATGTTAGATCTTCTCCGGGGTGGGGACATGCAATCCTCTTTTTGTTTTGCGAGGATAGGAACACCGTCTCATTCTGCGTGGTACAGCACCGACTCGATGCTCTCCCTCTCCCACTCTCTGTGTGTGTATGTGGTGCGGACATCATGGGCGCCGTTGCACGAGAAGGTAGCCACGAGACGATGACTCCAGACCTCCCTCTTCGCCAGGAGCCCGCCCCCCCGCCCCGGTGCTTCGTCGAGGCCACACACAGGTGGCTGAAATGGGTGTGGTTCCGGCGCTAGCCAAGACCTTCTGGCGTGCGTCCGATCAGAGATGCCAATATTATGGGGGAATCGACACCAGGGGTAGCCGGCCGATGGGCGGAAAGCTTGGATAGGGGCATGAGATGCCCAGGAGTCCCAAGCCTTTCTGACAAGACATCTAGGCGAGGCGAAGCTTTTGGCAGAGTAGCAGTTCCGGGGTTGCGAAGGTAGCCAAGCCGGCAACGAGAACCGCTGTTGCAGCGAGGAGCGAGTCGTGAGACACACAGACGAGGGGAGTGCTGCATCTGCACTGCAAACTGCCTACTAATTACTACGTAGTACCTTACGTGGTAGTACTCTGCCACCACCTTGGGATGGAGATGTGTCAGCAGGGCGGAAGGGAGACCAGGCTGAGGTGAAGGGTCTACCGAAGGAGAGGCCTTATTAACTTGGCACCTCGAGTATCGGACTGAGTCTGGGAGTCGGCTGTGCGGCGTCTCATGGCTTTTTTAAGAACAGCCAACAGGATGTGGACGGCCGTCGGCCGCCCCCAGTTTTACCAAGACGGTATCCGTACACGCATGTTTGTGACGGGACGGCCCCTGCGAGCGTGCTTCGAAGAAGGCAAGGAGCTTCCTCTTCAGCCGCCTTGCCATCGCTGCAGCTGTTTCGAGTGTCCCACGAAGAAACTTGGGCGTCACCCTTGGAGTTGCAACGTCCGCCGTCCCATCTGCGCCCCAAGACTCGTGTCTGTCGATAAGGGAATAATGGGTGCAATCGTCCATCGTTTTCCGGTTGGTCATCCGTCCTTCTGAGCTGAGTGAACAATCGCACCGGCGCCGGTTCTCCAGCCACAAGTTGCTGTCTCTACCTATTTATCTCTCTCTCTCTCTCTCTCTCTCTCTCTTTTGTCGGCCCGGAACTGCTTTGGCTTGGCTCATCCCACCCCCTGTTGCCCCCGACGAGACGCGACGGGATTTAATGGCTACTACACAGTACACTGCTGACTGCCTATCAAGGCCTACCTAGGTAAGGTAGGTAGTATTACTCGGTACGAATACTGGCAGCCCACAGCCCGCCCGCCGAGAGCGTGAATCTCGCAGAGGGGCGAGGAAGAGGGGTGGACCTGGAAGCGAGGAAACATCGCACGTTCGGACACTTTCTCTTCTTCTTGCCATTTCCTTTCCACCATGCCGGTACTACATTGCAGTCCGTACACCACACCACATATACGTCTTTGCATTTTTTTTTGTCTCTGATTTCTCTGGACCAATTACTCTTTTGTTTCAAACTCACACAACACGAAATTGCACAGGGGCTGCTCTCGTCGTTGTCATTACCGCCGTTGTTGAGAAGGTCAAGGAAGCCAGCGACACGTGCTGGGCCCCCGAGGCGAATGATGCTTGGCATTTTGAGAGACGGACTCGCTATTCTCCCAGTCTCAAATCCTCCGAGCCCATCTGCGAACCTCGCTTATCGCTCCGTCTGCCGTCTCGCCGTGTCTCTCGGTCTGAAGATCCCGCTCCGGCCCTTCGCCCCAAGTCTTTCCAAACCTAGCCCACACACACCTTTCCCCCGTGTAAAGACGATTGAGGCGGGCAGGTACCGGCGGTACTAGTACGTATACTGTCGGCAGTTGCTGGCAGTCCGCAGGAAAGCAAGCAGGTGCAATGCAACGTAGGTTAATCCGGGCCGTCGAATCGATTCGCCCAATGGTCATATCGCCGTTCCTGCATGTCTAGACTCTAGGTAGACGCATGAGGATGCATACAATGCGTCTCCATATCCATCTGCCTTCCGCCTCTCCATATCCAAATACACTCTACCTAGTACCTAGGTAGGTAGGTAGGTAGGTACCTTGGCAAGTGCAGTAGTGTGTGACTGTGCCTCTTACTCGCCGTCCGGTAATAGAAAAATCAAATCGCCGCCCGCCTGCGCCGTATCGCTGATCCAACCCGGCCGGCTCTGGTACCGAGTCTTGTCGTCCGACAAATGCGTGCGCATCTTCTCCATCGGAGCCTGCCACGAGGTTAACTAATCAGCACTCCCTCTCGCAGAAAGAAAACCACTAGCAAACCAACAGGGCCCATCCCCCGGGACCCTCATACCAAGGAACAAGCTGCCAGCGCCAAGCCGTGGTCCCGCATGAAAAGGAGGCTCTATCGATGTCGGCCGCTGGGATTGGCTCAATGGGGCCTGCTGGGCCCTTGTTACACACCATCCTTTCCCCGTCTGGATGGCGCGCATGGTGACGGCCTCCAGGGGAGTCCCGTTTCAGATGCATTTCAGAGGTATCAGACCGTGCATTGTACGCAACCCTCAACAGACAGACCCTTGGAGGGCGAGCGTGGGCCAAATGCCGTAACCTACATGTTCCGCCTCTCAAACACCCGGACAGGGTCACATCGAGAAGATGGGACTGTCCGCCCATACAAAAGCATCAGTGTTTTCCCCTCTTTCATGCTTGCGTTGCCCTTTTCTTGGTCCTTCTCCCGCCCGACCGTTTCCACCTGTTCTCTCTCTCTCTCGTCAACATCTATTCTTTCACTTCTTCAAACAGCGCACTGGGGGCCAGCTTAGATTTATTACATTTAACCTACTATTCTTTATTTCTCTCCCGACTCTCCTACCTTGACGATACCTTTACGAGTCTATCAACGAAACGATAACGAAAAAAAATCCCGACAAGATGGGTCTCATTCTTCCTCTCCGAATCGTCCAGGGTGTTCTGTCGTTGGTCATCCTCGGTCTCTCGGCCTTTGGTACGTGATGGGAAATCCGATATGGGAAGCTGGTCAACCACGGTGGCCGGCTTTCATGGTGCAAATTTTGAACCATGAACTGACTGTGGTGTGCTTTGCAGTCGCCAACTGGTATAACATGGACACGATGACGTCGTCCCCGTCTCAGATCAACTTCCTGGTCTTCGTCCCCCTCTTTTCTTTCATCTCCATCGCCTACCTCGAGGTGGTCCCCAAGTTTGCTCCCAGAGGTGAGTTCTCCTTGTTCTTGGCTCCGAGAGAAAAGGGCGCGAGAGTGTGAACGGTGGACTGATCAAAACCCCCAGCTTCCCACCCCTGGGCCGCCGTCGGCTTTGAGGCGCTCAACGTGCTCTTCTACTTCTCTGGCTTCATCGCCCTCGCCGTCTTCCTCAGCAAGCTCCTCTTCTGCCGTGGCTCCGTCTGCGGTGCCGCCCGCGCCGACACCGTTTTCTCTGCGCTCCAGTTCGTCCTCTGGTCGGGTACCACGTTGCTTATGGTCAAGGATGTTTTCAAGACGGGGTTCCGCAAGCCCACCGCCGCTGGCCCCCCTCCTCAGATGAAGGAGTCCGCGTAATCTCTCACGCCGACTCCTTCAAGTCCTTCCACGCCGCCATCGAGGAGCGGCGGCGGGAGGCCTCTGTCGAGCTCATTCGGACCAAGCGTATGCCGTCCTGGGACCGCAAGAGCGACCTCAAGAAACTCTGGGAAATCGACCAGAGGCGCATCTACGGCCCGGGCTTTAGTGACGTGAACCTTGTCTAGATGACTGGTTCATAACGAAATCCGGGAGCGAAAAGGGGGAACCGAACCGGTGGAACCCCACAGTAGGGCGGTTGGTTGTGTTGTACATTGGGCTGTCACGAGGTTGACACAGGATTATTAGGAATCACGTATGGATCGAATACAATGGGTTTTGGTTTGGTTGTTTCAAACAAGGATGTAGATGCTATCCGTATTATTATTGCTCTGCAGGCCTCGGTTCTGTAGTCTTTCTTTCCCATAATCTCTTAGTCCTTGGTCCATTTCAATCTTCGGCGTGTCAGTCCGTATTGGCTTACATGTGAGATTCGTTGGACATTCTCTTACCAGCCTTAGGGACCAGAAGCCGTGCTGTATCTTTCTGCAACGTTCCTCCAAATGTTTATGCAGACAGACTCGCGTTCTTATCAACCCCCACGATGCCTTTTCCCCGAGCCCTGGGTGAATGCGGGGACTGAGCTCTGGCGCTTTCACTTAAGCTGAGTTCCCGTTGTGGATGCACGTTCACGGCGCAGCTTGCAGCAGCGCCAAGCTCACGGGGCGGCAACGGGAACGCCAGTGACCAACCGACTACTGCAGGCGCCCAGGGTGTTGGCTGCCTCACCAAACCACCCTTGGTGGGTTTCCAGAGTCTTGCGAGGGGGGGGGGG
>JASUDE010000083.1:0-113467 GCA_034509685.1 Colletotrichum cereale | reverse complement strand
GGGGGGGTCTTTGGTACGCTCCTCTTCCTGACTTCTTCAGTTTCTTCCTTACCCCGAATGGTCGATATCGACAAGTCCTACGAACCTGTGACGTCGACATGTCGAGCGATGCTCTCGGCATGGTAACGTCTGGCACGAAAAGAGGCCACGGCCAAGACGGTGACGATTTTCGTCAATTCGATTCCGCCAAACGACGGCAGAACTGGAATGACGATGACCGGGAACGCCAACACGCTGATTATACAGTGGTATGGATCTGCGCGCTTCATATCGAGCTGGCTGCAAGTCGTGCCATGCTGGACCAGCAGCACAGACAGGGACATGCTCAAGATAGCCAAGGACCCTAATGAATACCTCCTGGGCAACATCGGTGGGCACAACGTCGTCATGGCATGCCTTCCCTCGGGTCAGTACGGGACCAACAATGTGGCAATCGTGGCTAGCAGCATGCGTTCGAGCTTCCCCTCGATCCGCGTGGGGCTGATGGTCGGCATCGGCGGCGGCGTTCCTGGCGCCGGCTTCGACATCCGACTGGGCGACATCGTGGTCGGCACGACGGTGATACAATACGACCTGGGCAAGATCTTGTCGGTCGAGCGTGTTCAGCGTACCTCGACTTCAAGGGCAGCCCTGGATCATCTTTTGAATGTCGTCTCGAAGTTGCGCGCTCAACACGAGTATGAGCCCAGCAAAGTGCCTTCAATACTTGAAAAGATGCTCCGTCACCTACCCAAGATGGCCCAAGAATATGAGTATCCAGGCCACTGCGAAGATCGACTGTTTAGCGCCACGTACGACCACGGACACTTGGCAGACTGCAAGCATTGCGATCCGTTGAAAGTACAGCCCCGGCCTCGGCAAGACAGCAACCATCCGAGCATACACTATGGCGGGGTTGCCTCCGGGAACCAGGTCATAAAGGACGGCAGGACTCATGACAGACTAGCACAGGAACTTGGAGTTATATGCTTCGAGATGGAGGCAGCCGGGCTGATAGATCAGTTCCCCCGCATAACTGTCCGAGGGATTTGCGACTATGCAGATTCTCACAAGAACAAGCAGTGGCAGCGACATGCGGCGGCAACAGCAGCAGCCTACGCGAAAGATCTACTCTCCGACATGGCTCCGAGCAGAGTTGACGCAATGCGAGCCGCTAATGAAATAGAGCCAGCAACGGATAATCGTGAGTATACCATCACGTCCGGGCAAGGGGTGGGGCTTATAATTTGACAGTGCAACAGAAGCTACGAGCTCGCCGAGCAGACTTGTTGGAGTTGCTGCGATTCGAACAACTCGACTCGCGCCATACGTCCATCAAAGCTGCGCATAGGAAAACGTGTGAGTGACTCCTCAAACACGAAGCTTACAAGGGTTGGCTTGATCCGTCTACATAGTAAGCTATCGCAATACCGTGGTTTCCTATGGATTAGTGGGAAGCCCGGCGCTGGAAAGTCGACCCTGATGAAATTCGCTTTTGATGAGACAAGGAGATCTCTACCGATAGGCAAAGCCACTGCTTCTTTCTTTTTCCTTGCTCGAGGCGACGAGCTGGAAAAGACGATCTTCGGCTTATACCGGTCTCTCCTACTCCAGCTCCTCGAAAGGTTTCCCGACCTGCAGATCGTCTTCGATGATCTGAGCCTCGGTCTGTTGGGCCAGATAGCGTGCCCAGCAGTCGAGCTCCTCAAGAGACTGTTTCACAACGCCATCTTGTTCCTTGGCCAGCGCTCATTGACTTGCTTTGTTGACGCTTTTGACGAGTGCAGCGAGGGACATGTTGAAGACATGGTCAGGTACTTCGAGGATGTAGAGGAGGAAGCCAACGAAACCGAAACCAAACTACGAATTTGCTTCTCCAGTCGCCATTATCCCAACATTCGAGTCAAGAACGGTCTCAAGTTAACTGTTGAGGACCAAATAGGTCACAAAGAAGACTTGAAACAATACGTCCGGAGCTATCTTGGAAGGGTAGGTTCGGAGAATTACACCCATAATATTCGAGACCAAATCCTGGAGAAGGCTGATGGTGTCTTTATCTGGGTAGTTCTGGTTCTGGATATCCTTAACAAGGAAATTCGAGATGGCCGTCTGTTTACGATTGAGAAGCGGTTACGGCAGAACCCTGGCCAGCTGAGTGAGCCATTCAAGGATATCCTACTACGGGACAACAACAACAACATGGACGACCTTCTGCTGTGTATTCAATGGATACTGTTTGTGAAACGACCGCTGGGACGCGAAGAATTCTACTTTGCTGTCCTTTCGGGGCTCCAGGACAACGAGTCGCTTGTTCCATACGACTCCGAACAGTTCACTGTCGAAGTTATAGAACGGTTCGTCGTCAGTTCCTCCAAAGGACTGGCAGAGACCATCAAGGTTCAAACTATTCAGTTTATCCACGAGTCCGTACGCGATTTCCTGGTCAAGAACCGCGGTTGGCAGGTGCTCTGGCCGACGCTCGGGGAGGACTTCCAAGGCTTCAGCCTTAATAAGCTCCAACAGTGCTGTCTTTCGCAAATCACACTCGACATGTCAACAGAGATACCCGCCACGGAGTCTCTCACAGATCCCACGTCGGACCAAGGGCTAAGGCTCCGAGAAACGGCATGTCGCAAGTTTCCACTCCTAGAATATGTAACTAAGTACGTCCTTTACTATGCCGACACTGTACCTGGCATTTCGTAATACGAATTCCTTAGCTAGTTCCTACTGAGCACCTGGGTGTGTCTCAGTAATATGCTTGAGTAGCGCATGAGCTATTGCTACACAGTAATGGTTGATATCACGTATATCCTTGCTGCCAAAAACTGTGCCAACCTCCCCAAAGCGAGTATCCAGCAATACTAGGATGTCTTCAAGGTCCGTGGGTCAGAGCTGTATAGACTTCCATTGTTCGCTGCCATGGCCGACGGTTACTGAGAAGTAGCCGAGATCTGTCTGGAACAACGCGAAGCTCTCTGCTATCGTGAGAGCATACTCAAGTATCTCGACCACGGACGTTTATTTTGGCTTTTAGAAACCAGAAAGCCATTCTACTGGCTGTCGGTGGAAATGCATGTCGAAATGTTCCGCCTTTTACATGCTGCAAAAAGCCTTGAGTTGACTGCGAAGGGTCTAAGGGGACGCACGATGATTCACTACGTCTGTGACGAAACTGTCGTATGAATCTTTGTATAAAAGGGATTCGATATTGAGGCTTGTTGCGCGAACGATCGAATACCGCTATTATATGCTGCCGAATACGGACGGGAATCTGCTGTATGGTTCCTGATTGAAAAGGGTGCTGTCGTTGAATTAAGAGATCGCTCTGGATCAACGCCACCTTTTATGCTGCTAAGATGAACCATGATTCAATTGTCCGGGTGCTTATCAACGCAGGAGCCGCAGTCAATATTGTTTTACCGTAACGTACTTTATCTGATAAGCATAAGGTTAGGATGGCCATTGGCTTCAGCTGAATCCGATGGTTGTCCATCGATATTTGGTCGCGGGCGTCTGGGCGACAAGAGTTGAGCAAGTACGCCGTCTTGCCATCGTGTTCCCTTCGATGGTGCTATTCTCAACTAGACGAAACTTGAGGATGTCAATCAAATCTCGGAACCCATGTTTGTGATGCATAACTCGAAAGCATTGGTAAACTTGGCCCGTCCCAACCGACGTTAGAAACACAATCGCGCAACAATAAAGCAGGCGGAGGGGGTTTTCAAAAGAGCGTAGAGCTCTTATAGCTGACATATTCCACTCGATTGGCCGAGCTGCCGCTGTACACTATACCTATCCGTGCTGCAACGGCGGAGAGTGATGGGGTCGAGATGTGGATGAGCGAGCAATGCAAGTCCGAGTTTGGCCTTCATCAAATGCTTCGGTTGTATCCGTCCGACTGCATAGCGAAGGAAAGACCCGAGGAACCAACTTGGAGGGCATTCGCCGTGGCTGTTCCCTGCCGGTGTCCAAGATCAGCCCTATACCGACTATGCAAGCTGCTCAGCTCGAGATATGCCCGAAGCTCACCGCTGTTGTAATTTCCCGCCTGGGGCCGTTGAACAGAGGGCGTACAAGTTCCCACTTTCAAGCTCGAGCGACAGCCGTTGTGGGACATGGGCTGCTGTCGCTGCTGCTGTGCCCACAGCTCACACCTCCACCCCGGAAATTCAATTACCGACAGACAATCAGATGGTGACCTTGATGTCCCCTATGTAAAGCAGGCTTTCATCGCATAGCTAGGCAAGCAGCAAAGATTCCGAGATCAAGCTGTCTCTGTGAGGAACACAAACCCCTCCAGGCACTCGGTGAGACTACCAGTTTGCAGCCAGCGAAACAGCAAGACGAGCCAAACTTCTCCCCATGTTTCCCAATGGCCGCTCCCGAAACCCCCTGCTCTGCCCCGCAAAAGTGACATTTCAGCGTCGATTGCGTGCTCTGGCCAAACCCCACATCTTATGCCTGAATCGGCGCTCTCTTCGCGCACTCAACGACATCACCAGAGCTCACGTTAGCTTCGACGTGCTGTCAATCCCGATGTAGCTGTACCACTGTAAAAACAACCAGTGTCGAGCTCCAACTAGTCGACGGCCAAGCCATTGGGACCCTCCCCCCACTGTTGGACCCCCGTCTGTCATGGGCGAGCTAACGACAGATGGAGGGGTTCTTGACGAGGGGTGTCCCCCATTCGGGAAGGGATACATGAATTGTTACCAGCACGTCGCCGGACCCCTTCGTCAAAGGAAGAAGGACGAGGCAATCATGTAGGAAGGCTGGCCTATGGTGTGTCATCTCCCCTCAATGGCATCATCGTAGCTAGCCTGAATCCTCCCCGTCTGTCCTCTGCTGCCCCTCTTCGTCCGACTGTGCCTCCGGTCACCGGCCCCCGCTGGTCTTTAAGCCCGTCCATCTGCTCTTCCCGTCACGCTCCCAGAAGGAAGCTTGTCTATTTTCCTTCTCTTCTCCTCCAGCTAATACCCCTCCTCCTCCTTCGCCGAGAAACTTTCTCTAACCTTGTTTCTCCGCATTGATATCCTTCCATCTCTGCTTGTCACAGCGAACCAGAAAGCCACAATGGCTGAAGAACTGAGCAAGAACTTTGAGACGCTGCAGCTCCATGCGGGGTATGTTCACACACCACTCGACTCAAACACGTCTCTGGGGGGACGAGGTCTCGAGCTCTGTAGCTGTCAAAGACTGACAAGAATTGCGTGACGCAGCCAGCAGCCTGACCCGACCACCAACTCGCGCGCTGTTCCCATCTACGCCACCACAGTTCGTCATGTCCGGCACACCTTGAGTGTAAGGACGGCAACGACTGACAGCAGCTTTCAAAATCTAGAGTTTCACCTTCAATGATTCGGCCCACGGCGCGAGGCTCTTCGGCCTCAAGGAGTTTGGCAACATCTACAGCCGTATCGGTAACGTATGTGTGCCTCTTGTCCCAATCTCACTCTGCACTTGCAAAAAAGAGAGCGAGGACGCCCGTTGACAGAGTTTCCCCTCCGCAGCCCACGGTCGATGTCTTCGAGAAACGTATCGCCGCGCTCGAGGGCGGTGTGGCCGCGCTAGCCACCTCGTCCGGCCAGGCCGCCCAGTTCATCGCCATCAACGCCCTCGCCCACGCCGGCGACAACATCGTCTCCACCTCGCTGCTGTACGGCGGCACCTACAACCAGTTCAAGGTGTTCCTGCCGCGCCTCGGCATAACCACCAAGTTCGTCGACGGCGACCGCGTCGAGGACATTGCCAACGCCATCGACGACAAGACCAAGGCCGTCTACGTCGAGAGCATCGGAAACCCCAAGTACAACGTGCCCGACCTCGAAGCCATCGCCAAAGTCGCCCACGAAAAGGGCGTGCCCGTCATTGTAAGTCGCAGCTTGCCCTGCTCGTCGCGCCTAGTCAAGTGCGAGAGAGGGAGACAAAGGTAGAGAGTAGGGGTGACTAACACGCCGCCCGCAGGTTGACAACACCTTTGGCGCCGGCGGCTACTTCATCCGCCCGATCGACCACGGCGCCGACATCGTCGTCCACTCGGCGACCAAGTGGATCGGCGGCCACGGCACCACCATCGGCGGCGTCATCGTCGACAGCGGCAAGTTCAAGTGGGACAACGGCCGCTTCCCGCAGATGACGGAGCCCAGCGACGGCTACCACGGCCTTAAGTTCTGGGAGACGTTCGGCCCCATCACCTTCATCATCCGCGCACGCGTCGAGATCATGCGCGACCTCGGTGCCGCGCTCAACCCCTTCGCCGCCCAGCAGCTCATCATCGGCATCGAGACGCTCTCGCTCCGCGCCGAGCGCCACGCACAGAACGCCCTCGCCCTCGCCAAGTGGCTCGAGGCCAGCGACTACGTCAGCTGGGTCTCGTACCCGGGCCTCGAGAGCCACCCGTACCACGAGACGGCCAAGAAGTACCTCAAGCGCGGCTTCGGCGGCGTTCTCAGCTTCGGCGTCAAGGGTGGCGGCAGCGCCGGCAGCCAGGTCGTCGATGGCTTCAAGCTCATCTCCAACCTCGCCAACGTCGGCGACTCCAAGACCTTGGCCATCCAGTGAGTGGAGTCTCGGAACTCTTTTGCTCTCTCTCTCTCTCTCGCGGTAGTCCAAGTTGCTAACAATGGCAGCCCCTGGAACACGACCCACGAGCAGCTGTCCGACGACGAGAAGAAGAGCTCCGGCGTTAGCGAGGTGAGCCCCCTTTTCTCCCCTCTCTTCCCCAAAGAGAAATGTATTACAACAACCCGGACCTGTGACTGACAAGGAACCCTTTAACAGGATCTCATCCGCATTTCGGTCGGTACGGAGCACATTGACGACATCATCGCCGACTTTGAGCAGTCCTTCAAGAACGCCGCCTCTGCCACGACCACCGGTAAGGCTGCCCCCGCGGCCGAGACCAAGCAGGAGGATGCGCCGCTGGCGCCGTAAGTTGGACTAGACGAGACGAGGGGAAAAGTGACCGCATCTGCTTTTACGGCTTGTCCGCGTCTGGTTGGATACCTACTCCGACCCCCCCTCCCTTGAATACCTTTTTGGTTAAGGATACACATATAGCGCGCGCGCGGTTTTGTATGTGCAGCTGGGTTGGATTTTTGTTTTGTTTCCCTGTATGAGATTACGAATACCCGTAGAAAAAGCAACGTTGGGTCTGTTTTTCGAATCATAGGATTAAAGATTACCGGCGGAGTATTGTACAAGCTAATTGCCGTTCCGCATCCCTTACCGTGCCTCGTGCAGCGTTATGTATTGATCTAATTCACGGCGAATCCAGGGCAACTGCGTGAAACAAGCTTCTCTGGGCCCGCCCGCTGTCGCCATATCAGCTTCCCCTGCACATCAAAGTGCGAGCAGGAAAACAAGACGAGGCAAGGTAGGAAATGTGATGCTCCCGAGCTCCTCCCTCCTGATCTCCGCGGTGGGTTGGCGATTGGCTGCCTGTGGCAACTCACGAGGCATGCAAAGAAATTAAAACGTGCCGGCGCCACGAATTCCTAGTGGGCGATTTGTGGTGGTTTGAGCGTTGCGAGCCGCCCGCTTTCTCCCCCCTCAGAAACGTGCTGGAGCTTGTGGTGTCAAATAAGTCTGTTGTTCAGCGGTGCACCGGGACCGCTGTTGCTAGCTTAGCACTCAACAGCTGTGGAATGGGGGGGTGGGGGCGAGGAGGGCCGCTCCCCGGCGCGCGGTAGACGACGATAATCCGCCCGCCGGAGCTGATTGGTCGGTGACGGGGCCCAACGCCAGAACCACAACCCGTGCCGCCGTTGCTCTCACCAGATCCAAGCTCCATCCCACGCCGCCATTCATCTACACCTCCATATCCACCACGAATCGAAACCTCTCCGGTCCGACCTCCTCTACCCTCCCCTTCTTCTCTTACCCCCCCCCCGGTATCTTGCTCGGGCATTGGTATTTGAATCTTCGAACCTGCTCCTGGGTAATCCCACCGAAAGCGAATCGCAGACTTCAAAAAACCTACAACCGCAGACAGACCGCCACAGAGAAAGATGCGCCTCCTCGCATCTCTCGCCGCCCTCGCGGCCTGCACCACGTCCTCCCTCGTCCTCGCCGCCTCCCTCACCCTCTCGGTGCCCTCGTCACCGGCTCTGCCGAACCCCTACACCCTCCCGCCCTCGACGCGCGCGACCCTATCGGCCCTGGGCGCCTCCTTCTCCGCCCCGCTATCGGTTAAGAACACCTTCGTCTTCGCCAATGTCACCGCGCCCGGGTCGTACCTGGTCGACGTCCACTGCGTGACGCACGCCTTCGCCCCGCTGCGCCTTGACGTCGCCGCCGACGGTAGCCTGTCGGCATGGGAGACGTACCGTGGCAACGACTGGGACAACCGCGGCGAGGTCTATACGGCCAAGGACTTTGAAGACGGAGGCAAGGGCTTCGAAGTCCGGGCACTGGGCGGCAAGAACTACTTCATGGAGAGGAGCAAGTGTAGGTCCCCCCTCAACCCCCTCTTTCTAACATTATTATACTCGGTTTCGACGGCCTGATGGCGTGTACGCCGTGTTGTTACGGGATGCGTAGCCCAATTTTTGAGCTCCCCGAACACTTGAAGAAAGACTCCTAACACACGTACGATGCAGTCTCGGTCCTCACCATCCTCAAGAACCCAATGATTCTGCTCGGCCTCGTCAGCATGGGTATCTTCCTCGGCATGCCCTACCTCGTCGACAACAGTACGTACTCTTTCCCTTACCGCTCCTTGCTGCTCCACCAGTCAACCCTCCTCCAATCCTTTTCCCGTCCCAAACCCCTGAACAGTAGCTGACATCCCCGACCTTCCAGTGGACCCCGAAATGCGCGCCGAGTTCGAGGAGCGCCAGAAGAGCAACCCCATGAACAGCATCCTCGGCGGTGGCGGCGAGGCCGGTGCCAACCCCATGGGCAACTTCGACATGGCCGCCTTCTTGGCGGGCACCGGCAAGAAGGAAGAGCCCTCCGGCTCCGGGTCCTCAAATGGCGGCGGTGGCGGTGGCGGCAGCGGAAAGAAGGAGAAGGGTGTGCGGAGGTGAGAAAGACAGCTGGGGCTGCTGCGAGATTGTGGTTCACGAGAAGGGAAAGATTGAAACCAAAGAAAAAAGAAGGGGTGAGGCGGGTGCTCCTGGACGTCGGACTGGACGACGGTACGGTCCTCGGGAGCTGGTGAGGAGTGGTGCGCGCATCTTTTCCTATATCTATATTCAGACACCTTAATGGCCGACTGTGCCTCACGCACCACATGCCGCGCCTGTGACGTGCGTACTTGAAGGGCGGATTCGAACGGCTCCCTTCATAGAGGTAACGTTGCGGAAAAGCAAAGCCCCCACCCCCTCTCATTCACGATGCTATGGGATCAAGGATTAATGTGCCACGACGAAAAGGTGCTTGATGCAAGAGGTCGAGTGTGGCCTGCTGTCTTGTCTACCGTGGGGAGAGAAAAGCAAAACAAAATACATTATGGACAAGTATCACGCCGCCCGCCCGTTTCAAACCCGCGATCCATGAACCAAGCGAGATATTCCGTTCCAAGCAACGCATCGGCTCGGCCAACATCGACCGCTTAAAAGTCGCCACCAAAGTCGTCACCACCACCACCACCATAGTCATCGCCATCGTTGCCGTCGTCTATAGCGCCAAAACGTCAGTATCCATGGGAGCCAGAAGGAAAGAAGAAAAGAAGAAGGGCCCAGGGCAGGGAAAAGGCAGCATAGACTTACTGTAGCCGTCGGCGTACGCCTCCTGCTGCTCGTCGTTGATGTGGTCCGCGATCAGCGCGCCGCCGAGCAAACCGGCACCGGCACCGAGCGCCATACCGCCCGCCATGCCCATGCCGCCACCGCCGGGTTTCCGGCCTCCGCCGCCGCCGCCCATCATGCCGCCCATGCCGCCCATGCCGCCCATGCCGCCGCCGCGTCCGTAACCGCCGCCACCTTGCATGCCGTAACCCCCGGGCGCGCCGTAGCCCTGCTGCGGGGGGTAGCCGCCGTAGCCCTGCTGAGGAGGGTAGCCGCCGTACTGTTGCTGGGGCGGATAGCCACCGTATTGTTGTTGCTGGGGAGGGTATCCGCCGTACTGCGGCTGCCCTTGGCTGCTCGAGCCGCCCATGCCGCCCATGCCGCCCGTCTTGGCCTTGCCGAGCAGCTTGCCGAGGAAGCCGCCGCCGCTCTTGCCCCTCGTCTCCTGCGCGCGGGGCGGGAGCTGTTCGGGGAAGGGGCTCTGAGGCTGCTGGTGCTGCTGCTGCTGGAGGTTGTAGCCGGGGGGCATCGGGGAGTGCGAGTTGGCGCCGCGGGCGCGGGCCTCCTCCTCGGCCTGGAGCTGACGGGCGAGGCGCTCGTCCTCGCTCATGGAGCTGGAGCCGCCGGCGCCGTAGGGCTGGGGCGTTGATGAGGACTGATTCTCGTAGGGGTTGTGCTTCTGATCGTAGGGGTTGACCTTCTGGTCGACGGGCGGCGTCGACTCTCCCGGGCGCGGGGCGTAGCCGGGGGGAGGGCCGCCCGGGTGGCCGTCTGCGGCGGGCGGGGGAGGGGGCAACGCGGGCTCGGTCGGCTTATCCCACTGAGACTGCTTGGTGTGGAGGTTTACGTAGAACCTGAAGGCGAAGTCAGCGTCGCGGTCCGCGATGGCAGCAGGACGGTGAGGCTGCGAAGGCTCCTGGGCTCACCATTCTTTGTACTGGTCATTCCAGCGGGCTATCCAGCCGGGAGGGACTTCGGGGGCCTTGGGAGGCGGGGGGCCCGACGGGGGAGCGAAGTCGTCGGCCATGTGTATTACTGTGAGGATGGAAATTGAGAGCGAAGAAGATGTTGTGAACACGGATTCGTAGTTTGCGCGCAGTGTCTTGATATAGCGGGAACCGTCAAGCCGGGATTGACGCGGGGTTGATTACTGACGGTATGCAGATGCGGGAGTGAGTTTGTGGAGGGAGATCAGAGTTTCAAGCTTTCTACAGCTATGCTTCCATACAGTTTCCTGGGCAATCAGGCACCTGAAATAAGGGACTGGATGTTTGAAGGGGGGAGGGGAATAGGAGGAGGAGGGTTGGGATGGAGAAAGGCTGCCTCTTCACTCGGCGGGAGTGTCAGTGTCAGGTGCTGCTGTAATGGAGGAGGCGCAATGGCAATAGCGTTTATGGGCATAGGCATTTGGTAGGCGGACGGCCGGGATTACGTCTTCAAGTGTTGGACGTTATCCTCTCCCCATTCAACCCATGGTACACCTACTAGGGTAGCTAAGCATAAGGTACGGGTACTACCACTACCTACCCTTTGAAGGGGGGCGGGTGTTGAATAGGCACGACCCAATGACGTTTCCGCACCTCCCGCGATTGTGTAGCCCACATTGGGAGGAGGAGGCAAGGAGGCGGAGGCTTTGGCACGCCGGCTGTTGTCCCTTGACGGGTGGGCTGGATTGGTTACCCAACAGCATTCAGCAGCCTCTTTGACGAGGAACAATGTGATGGCAAATGGCCAACCGCCCCCCATGTTAGGATGGATTTGCGTAGTCTCGACTGAGGAGAGGTGGAGAGGTGTGGAGAGAGGTACATACATACCTAGAGTGGCAACAGAGGCGGGGAGGACTGAAAGCCCCCCCCTGTTGCATATGATCTCAGTTCGGTCCCCATTTTCATCTTTTCAATGGCGCTTCTTGAAGCTGTGGTCTCCCTGTCTTTCCCACTCCTCCTACCGCTGCAGTGCTGCCTCTTGGCTCCCGAAGCTACTGTTTACTTCCACCGACGCTGCAATGGGGAAGGGGAAGGGGCCGCCGTCGATGCAAGCTGCAAAAGCATAGCCCCTCTCTTCTGATGCTTGTCGGATATGATGAGTGTGATTTGCCCCTCACTTACTTACCTACCTAGGTATGCCCCCTTCCGCTGTTGCAGCTGAGTAGCTATGGCAGCTGTTTCCCACTGCGACCCGGGATGCCGGACACCCGACCTGAGAACGTGGGCGGCGTACGAATGTCTTACAACAGTACCTTTCAGCAGTAGATACGGCGGGAGGGTACGCCAGGGTACCACTTCGGCACCTCGATCGACGTACTGCAGTGAATCCCCCCCCCAAAAAGGCTTGTTTGGAAACGTCTCGCAAGAGCCAAAGCTCCACCAGCGTGGGGACCCATGAGTTTGACCCCTCCCTCCCTCTCGTAGAGTGCTTGCTTTTCTGCTTTTCCAATGAGATCACTCCTGACCCCCCCGTTTCCCGCGCTCTCTCTCTCGGCTTGTCCAAAGACACGACGAGATGGTTGAAGAACGCCATGCCGCGTACGCACAAATGTTGTGGCTGAAGCTTCGGTCTTACGTAGGCCAGAGTCCGTCCATCCATCCAGGCCTTAATCAGCAATTTTGAACCGCTTGACTCACAGTATCAGTGCTTTTCTGTGTTAAGCAACGGTGGCGATATGCGTGCTGTCTCGCGGGTTGACGCGCCGCGAGTCTAGTTGGCACCATCACGGCGTGCTGCCCACAATCCCCGGGTGGCGGTCGGTGTACATCTTCTTCAATGCTCGTGCAAGTCACGATGCTGCTGTACATACAGTAGGTAGTAAATAGGCTGTAAGTAGGCAGGATCCCCAACCCACGCCACACTCCGCCTCTCAACGCCAAGACGGACCCGTCCTCTCCTTCCCTTCCCACTCGCTGGTAACGCCTAGCCACTGCTCTCGGGCGCTGGCCCTCACCGGCCGTTGAACCTTTGGGGACGCGAGCACATCGTGGCGCAGTCTTTCATCAGTAAATTCCACCACTCGTCCTCCATCCTGGAAAGTCGCCGGGCTTG
Organism: Colletotrichum cereale; assembly: GCA_034509685.1. Lineage (NCBI taxonomy): Eukaryota > Fungi > Ascomycota > Sordariomycetes > Glomerellales > Glomerellaceae > Colletotrichum > Colletotrichum cereale. The sequence continues at coordinate 100,715 of JASUDE010000083.1, read as the reverse complement.
GCATATGTGCTGTGCCGCTATCAGGCAGCAGACTACAACGCTCCCATCTCAACGTTAAACCTGAAAGCTTTATTCAAAAGGGCCCGTTCCCAGGCATCTATCCCATCTCGACATGTAAATCATATGCTGCACAAGAAACTCCCAAATTCCTCAACGACCATACAATCTCTGTGTGTGTCTCCAAAGTACTGCAGACACTAAGGTATAAACATATTTCCTCAAGGCAGGCCTCTGTCATCCCGCCGTCTCTCGCCAAAGAGGTAGGCCGCCTCCATGCAGTAGGCGCCCCCTCCGCTGGCCATACGCCGTTCGCTTCCGTAGCAAATCACCACCGCATCCAGAATGCCGCTGAGAATACCCTCCATGGCGCCCATGACCGAAAACCCTATGAAACTGGCCACTATGCCAACCACATATGCGTACGCCGAGCCCCGTACCCCCATTCCGTCCGGCAGAGCGATCGAGAGCTGCTTCGCCGTCATGACCCATCCCGCAAACCCGAGCGCCGTAGCCATAATGAATCGCGTTGCATACAAGAGCATCTTTGCGAGCCGGTAAGGAAGCAAAGGAGAGTGACTGGACCGCCGCGAGCTGAACACCTGCGGCGTCAGTGTCGTCGTCGGCCGCTGCGGCGAGAGGAAGTCCATCTGGCTGAGGCCCCGGGCCGCCGTGTGCAAGTTCTGCGAGTGAATTGCCCCGTACGTGATGGTCAGGGGATTCATGAGCGCGGCAATGGGGGTTGGTATCCACATGGCGGCGATATGCTGAAGGATGTTGGCCATCCTGCGAGGCAGCACGAGAAGAGGCGCCCTGATGAGCAGTGCCAGCAGCGTCGACTCGCAAATGCTGCCAAAGATGGTCGTTGTCGCGTGGTTAAGCGCGGCAGTGACGATCTCCGCCGACGTCGGTGCCGGTGCCGCGTTGCGGTGGAAGTACCATTGTGACACCGTTGCCGCCGTCGTCGCTCGCTGCACTGCGTTGATGACGCCGATGGTCCACATGTACATGAGGACAAACCAGATCCCGAGCCACCAGCTGGACACGCTGATGATGAACCTGGCGAGCCTGCGCGAAAAGTAGCCTCCCAAGAAGATCCTCGAGAACATCCACATCCAGATCCAGGTCCAGCTCACTATCAATGCCAGACAGCCGAAACCCAAGATGAGGAGCGCCGTGTTCGCCGCAAGGATCCTGGTGGAAAACTCCAGGATCTCGATCGCCTGGCGGATGGCGTATCGGCCCTTGTAAGCCATGTACACCCAGACAACAGCTGAGATGGCCGGAACGAGAGCAGCCCACCGCATGGCCCGGTCCTGAAAGCTAGCCCCATGCGACCGACCCTCGTAGCTGGAAATGAACGGGTATAGCGTGAACGAGAACATGATGATGGGTACTGCCACGAGAATCAGGAGCGCCAGCGGCCGGGCGAATGACCGAAGGGCCGCCAGCCAGACAAAAGACACGAGTACCGAAATGAGAGTGTCGATGGCCAACATGTGGAAAGATGCTTGTAATGTCGTGTAGACTGTGTCGCCCCATCCCTTCTTAGGCGTGCCTGTGTGCAGCCAGACGAGCACGAAAGTAGAGACCAGGCCAGCCAACGCAATAAGGAAGATCCAAGCGAAGAAAGGATCGTACTTGAATATTTCACCTTCGGCGAGGGGAACCGTCACAGGCAAGGCCTCGTCGTCAGAACTCGCCCGTCGGGCCTCATCAAAGTCGTCTTGTCCGACGGCTTCCCTCCGTAGCGGGAACTTGCGATTTCCCGACTTTGGCTGGAACTTCTGGAAGGCAGGAGGGCTCGAGTCCGTATGAGTCTCGTTCAGCAGCGACGCCGACGGATCGTCATCGTCGTCGTCCTGGATCTGGGAGTCCAGCCCGATATCGACCATCCTAGGGTTCGTATCCGAGCCCCGGTCAGAGCCCTCACGTGGGATGTCCTCTGCCTCTTCGTCTATGGCGTCCCTCCCGCGGTTGCGTCCGCCAAAACTCCTCGTGCCGTTCCAGCTGCTGCGGATACCCCTCCGCAGACCACGGTCCTGATACCTGCGTCCGGGACCCTCGTTGCTCTGCTCCAGTGAGCCGCGGCTAGCGTCCGGTTCCGTCTCGGAGCTCTCTGCCATCTTGCTTGCGGCGGCCACGCGCCGTGACATGTGGAGGGCGGCCATATCCGCCGCTTCACGGTCTCTCTCGTCCTCGTCGTCCTCCTCCATGTACTCGTCGAGCGTGCTGTGGAAAAGCGGTGCATCCTGAGCGGTGGAGATCCGGGAGGCGAAGCCCATCTGCCCGAACCGGGAACCACCCGCCTGGTATGGATTTCCTCCATAACCTCTGCCTATGAAGGACCGCCCGCCATTTCGTGGAGGTCGCGACGACCAGTCGTTAGGTTGTCGTGGTGGGTTCTCGTTGCCTTCGACCTGGCCCGCGAAGTTGGAGATTCGAGATTGTGACTGCGCCAGGAACCTGGACGCATCTGGGGGCGCGGGTTTGTCAGTTGACCGCCGCTTGGTGTCGCCGAGGCTTCTGGCAGTGACAGAATAATAGACTTACATTCCGAGAACATGGTGCTATGGGTAGCGAGGACCTCGTCCCCTCAGAAGAAAACTCGCGTGCTCCTTCGGGGTCGGACAGGAACGCGGGAGGATGGGTATAGATAAAGTCTGCGGGCTATGTGAGGCGTGTGAATGACGATAACGGACAAAGAGTAAACGGCTGGAATGTTTGGGTGCCGGCGGCGGTGGACACAGCGGGTGTATACGCAAACAGGAAATAAGACGAGACTGGCAGGGGGCTACAAGCAACTTTTGCGATGAGATTGTTGAAGCGGGCAGAATGTCGCCCTTGAGTGGAATAGGTACTTTCAGATCAAGCCCGGGGTGCTCGTGAGAAGGGCATCTGCACCAAGATGTCGGGTAGAAGATGAATCGGAGGTCATGCGGTACGGCCCAGATGAAGAGGTGAAGGTGCCTAGGCAGGCGAACGAGTGGACCGGTGAGGGAAGTGGTTGCGGCGGTACGGGTACGGGGTACATGGATAGCCCGCCGTCTTCTGGGCGGACTGGGAAGGAGGCTTGTTAGGCAACACAGGCGCTACAGCCTCGGCGTAAACAGCGACATAGCACACAATTAGGCTAGGCAGCCTGGGGCACACGACACTGACTGCCGACAATCAGCAGCAACTAGGTAGGACCCTTTCCTTTCCTTTCCCTCCACCGTCACCCCAGGTACCCCCCTCGCTAACAGACCAGCCACTCAAAACGTCAGTACCCGGAGAGGCAGGCATGGGCATGATGGTAGCCACCCATGGACAGCAGCCGGCACTTATCGGACTTTGAGTGGGCGATAAGACGGTACGTTGGTGTGATGCATTGCAGCATTGCAGCATTGCGTACCTACGCTAGGTAGACTAAACGGGAATGGCCGTGGCTGCTTTTGGCCGGCTCCTCCTCCCAGTTCCAGGTTCGCCTTGACTTTTTGGGGACGGACTCTGGGAACCGTTTATCATGCAGTATCCGGGTAGTGCCCGTAAAAGACAATCTTGGGCGCATTTGGAACATGCAGGAAACCCATGGGCATACCCAAGGCAAAGGAAAGGTTGAAGCCTTCTGCCCGAGGGGAGACGGGCACGCATGCCTCACGGTCACTTCTCTGGCACCTGTGATTCCCACGAACCCACGTACTTGATACGTTCCTCCTATCTACGCTGCTAATCTCCCTCGCTTTGCTACAAGGCACTGACATGTCCCAGCGTGAGACACCAGCAGCCGCTTTAGTCCGGTCCTACCTCTTGAGTCATTCACTCGTTAGTCGCTGGACTGGGAGATCAAGTCAGTCGGTCATTTCCAGGTCGTCGTCAACTGACTACCTACCCTGTCTCCCATCGGGGGGGGGGGGGTTCGTCCTCCCTTCGCCTGCTTGCACCATGGATGGCTCGCTCGCTTGTGCTTATCAGCCCAGCACTTGCGTCACTGATAACACCGATGGCCCCCAACCATGCCCGCCTTTTTCCCTGGTCAGCGGTCCAGTTTTAACTGGGGCTCTGGCTGTCTTCTGGGCCTAGCCCGTGACAAGGGACGGCCATCTTTAACATTGACCAGCGTGATGCACTCCGCCGTTTCCTACAAACGTATTGGATCCCACCCACCTACCTACGTTGAATTGTACGTAGCAGAAGCTTTCGCTAAACGTACAGAAGAGGTCATCGATTTATTTGTTTTTGGATAGGACTGCATAACCCCAGACATACTCTACGGCCTTCTTTATCAACCGTTGTCTCCGGTAGCCACGGGAGCATCCATCCGCATTGAGAACAGACGACATCTTCCCAGTAACAGCATTCCCACCCGCCCGTTCCCCTCCCCTTCTTTTGAACACGTGCTAGGACAAACCACGACAGCTGTTTGAAGCTCTTCTACATCAGACCAACATCAACCGCCTACCACAACCACAAACATCCAAGACACACGCTCACGCCCTCCCCAGTCCCATCCTTTCGAAACCTCCATCAGCGAAGCGAAGCCCTGCCTTGCGGGCCAGCCGCAAAAAAAAAAAAAAAAAGGAGAATCCAACGCTTCATCCTCTCGGCGGGAAGAAGAAGAAGAAGGATAATCAGTACCACAGACCTTCATCCCTCTAAAAACCCCCCCACCCTTCCCCCAACACACGAACCCATCCCGCTTAAGGGTCATGTCGTCTCCACCATGGGACTACATTGCTAAGCTTGTCTGCATTGGCGACTCGGGCTGCGGCAAGTCCAGCCTCACCATCCGCCTCTGCGAGGGCCGCTTCTCCCCTCATCACGATGTGACCATCGGCGTCGAGTTCGGCTCCCGTATCGTCCCCGTCGGCCCCCCCAACGCCCTCCCTCCCGCCCATACGACCCCGGCGTCGTCCGCCGCTCAGAAGACCAAGGAAGATGGCACAGCCCCGCCCAACGGCCTCCCCGAGCCCCCGCGTCTCCCCGAACCGGTGGCCGCCGACGGACCTCAGAAGCACATGAAGCTCTCCCTCTGGGACACGGCGGGGCAGGAGACGTACAAGTCCGTCACGCGCTCCTACTTCCGTGGCGCTAGTGGGGCCCTCCTCGTCTTCGACCTCAGCCGCAAGCAGACCTTCCAGCACGTCACCGACTGGCTCAACGACCTCCGCCAGATCGCCGAGCCCGACATCGTCGTCATCCTCGTCGGCAACAAGGCCGACCTCACCCAGGACGAGAACAACAAACGCGAGGTCACCAAGGAGGAGGCCGAGGAGTGGGCGAAGAGGAACGGCGTCTTCGAGTACGTCGAGACGAGCGCCAAGAGCGGCGAGAACGTCGAAAAGGCCTTCATGAGGGTCGCCGAGAGGATATACAATAATATCCAGGCGGGCAAGTACGACCTCAACGACCGGAGGTCGGGGGTGAAGGGGCCCGGCGCCGGGGGCGGTAGGCAGGTCAAGGTAGGGAGTGACGCAAACAAGGGATCAGGCGGTGGCTGTTGCTAGATAGGCTGCCGCGCAGTGTACAACAAAAAAGCATACACACGAGAAGGATAGTGATACCCAAGGCTACCGGCAAGAGTCTTTAGCTCCTTCTCGTCTTTCAACCTTGTACTATTACTTTTTAATCATAATTCGCCGTCACAGTTGAGGCCTCTCGCACACGTCCATCGGACCGTTGCAGAAACAAGGAAACAGTTCATGTTGCATTATGCACGGAAGTATCATCCGCCAGCTATCTCTCTCCTCTATCTCAAGCTCAAAACACCAGCTGTTGCCCCTTGTAATTGCCCATAGTCTTACAATGAGCTGGGTAGGAAAATTGAGTCGTGAATCCTCCAACCCTCAAGCACATAGTTTGCCAGAAGAAATCGTTCTTCACAAGTGCTTGTCTTCAGATTTCGTTCAGTGACTTAGTCCGAGATTCTCCAGCTGTCAAACCACTTCAGGTAACTGTACTGCTTGTTGGGGCCCGTCATGCCGAAGCAAATGGGGCTGAAGAGGATGTAAAGTCCAATAATGCCCGCGTACAATACACCATAGATGGTATATTGGACGACCTGGTTCCTGTTGCGGAGGAACCAATCGGCCAAGAAGCCAAAGGTAAGGATGGCGAAGTAGAGGGCGGGGTAGTAGTGGTGGACGTAGGTGACACGAGCCATGACGACGAAGGGAAGGTAGTGAAGGAACCAGCCAGCCACGGGGTACAGTCCCGCGTAGTGGATCTGATCAATCTCCTTCGTGTTCAAGTCGTTGAAGCCACGCTGCCAGCGGATGACGTACCAGGCGACCACGAGAGCAAAGATACCAAGGCCGGCTGTGGAGCCCCAGTAGACGAGAGGGTTGCCGAGGAGGAAGTACTTGACAATGTTGTCATCCCAACCACACATGCGCAGACCGACGTTCAGAATAGGCCACTGCCACCAGTGAGATGCCAAGTCGTCCTGCTTGTCGGGATCGGGAACGAGAGCATTGTTGGATGTCATCATGGCGACGTTGAGGTGGATAAAGTCATGCAGGAAAGGAGACTTGTAGGATCCAGGGTCACCAGGGGGCACTGTATATCAGTTAGCAGCAGATTCGGAATACCATGTGTGCGCTGTCGGTGACTTACGCTTCTCGTTGGTGTGGGCCTCGACGTTCCAGTGCGTGTATGAGTCCTTTGGGTTGTTCTTCTTGGTGCAGGTAACCTCAATCTGCTTGAAACCCCACTGGGGTAGGTTGACGTTGCCAGCGCGGAGGTAGCAGCCGAGGACAGGGTGCTTCAGGCGGAAAGCGGTAGTAAGAGTGCGGATGCGGCTACGGTCGCGAGAAGCAACATCGCGAACGACCTCAACCTGCCAGTGGTCCTTGTCATCACCAATGGTGAGATTGCCGTAGCAGGAGACCTCCTTGTCGGCCTTGGTCATGGGAGCAGCAATCTCGTGGGAGTGGAGGTTGCGTCCGGTCTGGGCGTGAATAAGGCGAATAGTGCTACCATCGGCGATGAAGCGGGGCTCGGCCTCAGGGTTGTAGTCCTCGTCGTGTCGGTTGGGGTAGAAGAACCAGTCGTTGTTGGCATCCTTGTGGTGGTAACAAGTGACCTGCTGTTGGGCAGAACCCTCAGGATAAGTCTGGACGTGAGAATGAAGCAGACCACCACCGTATCCCATGTTCTTGATGGTCGCGCGCGAGCCGTAGGCGATCTCCAAGGGGCTGTTCCTGCCGACGTCGGTACCCTTAAGGTTGGCCTGGAACAAGGAGCTCATTTGCGCGTCACCGGGACCAGTTTGGTCAAGGATGGCGAAATGAAGAGCGAACGAGAGCATGTAAACCAGGAAGGGAATGATGATGAGACCGACAACGCGGGTGACGACATGGGCACCCAGCGTAGTGACGGGCATCTTTGTGTCGCCAAACTTATTCCAAAGATCCTCGATAGTATACAGGCCGACAAGGGCGGTTACAAAAAGACCGACGAGCTTGACACTGCACACACAGCCAATGCTGATACCAGTCATGAACAGCCAGAAGAACCATTGGGGCTCAAAGGCGCCATGACGCTGGTTGTGGAACTTGGCCCAGCAGAGAACAGTCGCAACGGTTCCAGAGAGCAGCATCGAGTCAAGGAGAATGAAGCGGCTGATGGTTGTGTACGAGTTTTCGCAGAGGACCATCAAGGTAACGAGCCAGACGGCAGGACGGCGCAGGTTCAGCTCGCGGGCGGTGAAGTAGGCCATTGGAATGCAGAGAATGCCGAAGAGAGCGTTGAAAGCTCTCATGAAGGTGTAGTCGACATCCTCGGGGTACTTCTCACCGGACTTGAACTCGAAAGATCCGTTGTAACCAGCGAGAACGCCGGACAGGCCGACGAGCATCTTGCCCAAGGGCGGGTGAACGTCGAAGTAGTATTCATGCTTGATGTAATGGCTCCCGAACTTTCCGAAGTGAGCCTCGTCCCAGGTAACGATGTTGCTGAGACCGATTCTCCAGAGCCGGGTGAAGATGGCAACGGCCGTGAAGATGATGGGGGCGATGATAACCTCGTACTGGTCGAGGAAGGAGGGACCCTAGAGAAAAAAAGGATCATTTCGTCAGCGACAAGCAGTTCTGCGATAGATGTGTTCCAGAAAAGGGAAAGGACACGCTTACCTTCTTGACAAGCTTCTTCTTGTCATCGACCTCCGGAGCGGCCGTTAGGGGAACTGACTGGCCCTGTGGCACGGCACGGCGCCTGACGCCATCGCCGACGTCTGCGCCGGACGCGACGATTGGCTTTTCGACAGCCATGTCTGTTCGTACGCAAGGTCAGCAGACGGAACAGAATGACGAGGAACGTTGGATGGGAAGGGGAGACTGACTGTCGGAACGGGATGGCCGAGATCGTTGACGAACGCGGCTTAGGGGGCGTGTATGGGAAAAGCGACGGATGGAGAGAAAGAGTCGAGCTCCAAGAACAGGGGCTCTGAGCTCTGGGTTAAGGACCGGACGAGTCAAAACTCAAAGCGTAAATAAATAAAATAAAGTTGGAGAAGAGGAAGAAAGGGATATGGGGAAAGATGAACCAATGGAGGAAAGCCGTGAAACAAGAGTCAGCGAGTTTCTCTCGAGGCGCTTGGTTTCCGCGAACCAAACCAGCTCATCAAAGTGACTGGCTGCTGGGGCTCCTGGAGGTAGGTGAGCTGGGGAAGGAGGAAGGGAAAGCTGAAAAAGTACCAAGCACCAAAAGGGAAATCATGCAATTAATATGGAGGTGACGGGAGGGTGCCCTTGGGCAAGGTGGGACTTTTTTCCTTGGTGAGATCCCCGTCCTGTCGTCTGCTAAATTGGAAGAGCTGGGTAGGAACGCCCCCTTGCGCGGGCAAGGCAACACGAAATAAATGCCACCTATGCACCAACAGACACGGCTATCCCTCCCTTACGGACCAGACCACACACACCCTTTACACGAATCCTGTCACAAAGGTAGGTACGGCTAGGCGTAGGTACCTACCCAGAAACCCATTGAGGTTGGTGTCATGATTCCATTGGCTCGAGCTGGAGGTCATACCTGGTGCTGGACGCGCATCCCCTCCCGATGGAATGGCCTGAATGGCCCTAGGACCCCAATGGCCCCCTCCGTCCCCCCTCCCCTGCCCCACAACTGCTTTCCCCTGAAGTCCGCTGGGCCCCACGGAAGCATCGCGGTCCATCATCACCACCACCGTGAGGCTCTAGCAAACATGATATCTCACCGTCATCCCACCTCCGGTCTTTGACTTCACTTTGCTTTGTCCACTCCTCCGTCTTGACATGAGCGTCGTTACCAGTGTCATAGCAGAATCAAAGATGACGCGATGCACCTAGTGCAGTCCTGCAGCTAACGTCTATTGTTTCCACGAGGTCGCTGCTAGTGCCAAGCCAGAGATGGGACGTGACAAACAAACACACAGGCCTGCACTGCAGCACAATGGCTTGTCTTCAAGTTGACAACAGATGTGGCTCCTGGAGCAGCACCGAGCTCCGTTTGGGCTAGCCCCTTCCGGCCCGCGTTATGGGGCCCCTGCCTTCGGAGCTAGCCGGTATTGACTGACATTGGCCGTCGCCTATTCGGCTCCCATACTCTCGACACAAACATCATCGGAGAGGTGAAGCCCCGTTTCTGGGATACTATACGGAGTATACGCAGTATGGGCCGCGATGGCATCATAGTGCTCTGTACGGACTGTGTAGTCATCGTCCTGAGGCATGGCGCAGCCAAGCAACGCTAAAAAACCAATGTGTCAATGGTGCTTTTTTGGGTCGATGTCTTGGATAATCGTGTACGTATCCGTCCATATCACAGGCTCAGCTTCCAGCGAACTGACTTTCCGAAAGCCATGTTTCCTCGGACAGAGAAGTACCTAATAAAGGAGGTCGCGGCATCCGGTGCCTGCCCGGACCACCATGGCACTACCTCAGTCAGTTCAGTGACCCACTGGCAGGTCAATCCACCAGTGTCACGACCTCCTGGGCGCGGCCAATCAGCCCCGCCGAGTCAAGCCTCGCTGAAGCCGCATGCGGGATCACCAGGAAGGCGCATCACATGTCTTTTTCGACCATCCATCCGGCGTCCATTCCATGCCGTTTCCCCTCCTGGCTGGTCCCAGCCGGCTCCATGCACACACCACAGGCACACATAGACTTTCGCTGATAACTCTCTCTCTCACTCACACACACTCCGGTCCTATTGCGGTGCAGATTTCCAGGTCCCAGAGACTCGCCGACACCTGTGCAAGACTCAGACACTACTCAGGTGTCTCTCTTTCCCGTTCAGTTTTACCCCCACCGCCGCCGCGCCCACTTGTCGGCCGTCTCCGCTGACGCCGTCGCCGACGAAAGAGACCGGGTTGCATTAGGGGTCTCGACCGTCTTATGTCATCGCTGCTGCATCCAATCGTCCGGTACCGTACCACATCTAACACCACCGACCACCACCACCACCAACAGCGCCGCTCTCCGCCAATACCACTACCCGATCCTTTCAAATATCATCCCCGCCGCACCCCGACTAAACCTCGTCTTCCCCTCCCTCCGATCTCACTGCCCCGGATGTAGACTGAGTTTCACAACCGTGCGTCACTTTTCTACATATCCCGCTCGGTTCCTCGACTCATCTTCAAGAGGACTCCTCCCTCTCTCAATGTCTTCGCTGGTCTCCGACTTCATCATCAACCCGGTCCTCCGGCAAGCCCGCCGCTTTTCTGAGATCTCGAGAACAACCTTCGTCTCCGACCGGGACTCTTCCCCCGACCCCGTCGCTGTCACGACCGACTCGGAACCCCCCGTCACCCGGCATGCGACCGATGCGCCACCCCCATCGACTCCGACACGACCTCTAAGTACTTCAACAACCGTTGACGACGAGCCGTCTCCATCCCCCACATCACATGCGCCAGTCACGTCCTTCCCTATAACCGTGCCGATGCCTCCCACAACACAAGAATCTCTGCCTGCCGACGATGGCATGGGCGCGCTGCGGAAGCGCCTCATCGGCATTCAGTCCCAGGAGATTGCGGCAGAAGACAAGGCCCGGCTGATGCACGAGGCCTTGATGGAAGGGTACCGCAAGTCCCGAGACACTCCGCGCCAGGGCGATGTGCCACCTACCGCGATACCCGCAGGCGAGGCATGGGAGCAATCCATCCCCATAGCACCTCTCGAATCGTTGAAGTTCTGGCAGCATTCGCCTGGTGAACCGTCTTCGCCGCAAAAGTTCGTCTTGACAGCCGACGACGTTCGCCCGACGTATGCCCCACCAAAGCTATTTACGAGAGAAGAGCCCGAAGGCTCACTGATACTCGGCTGCCAACACTACCGGCGCAACGTCAAGCTTCAGTGCTCGACTTGTAACAGATGGTACACTTGCCGCTTCTGCCACGACGCCGTCGAAGATCACACTCTAGTCAGGAAGGAAACGAAGAACATGCTATGCATGCTCTGCGCCTGCCCTCAGCGAGCATCGGACGTCTGTGTTAACTGCGGGGAAACGTCAGCTCGTTACTACTGTAATGTGTGCAAGCTCTGGGACGACCATCCAACCAACAATATTTATCACTGCAACGATTGCGGCATCTGCAGACGCGGAAGAGGTATCGGCAAAGACTTCTTCCATTGTAAGGTACGTGTCGTGACCCGCATCTTTGATCAATCCTGCCGCTAACGCCCGTCTCCAGAAATGCTGTGCATGCATTTCAATATCTATACAACAGTCCCACAAGTGTATCGAGCGCTCGACGGATTGCGACTGCCCCATATGTGGGGAGTACATGTTCACTTCCCCCAAGCCTGTCGTGTTCATGGGATGTGGTCACAGCATCCACCAGAAGTGCTACGATAAGCATATACTGCGATCGTACAAATGCCCCATCTGCAACAAGAGTTTGCTCAACATGCAAAGCCAGTTCCGTCAGTTGGAGCTGGCTATTCTGGCTCAGCCGATGCCCCCCGAATTCCGGGACACCAGGGCAACGGTTCTGTGCAACGACTGCAGCGGGAAAAGTTCAGTCCCATACCACTGGCTGGGCCTCAAATGTGCCATCTGTACATCTTACAACACAGTCGAGCTTCAAATCAGCGGTGGGAGAGACGGGACCCCGGCCACGCCCACAGTTATCGCGCCAGAGCCCGGCCCGGTAGCCGTCGAGACTACTGCCACTGCTGCTACACCGGCTCCAATGGATGTACCGCAGGTCGGCCGGCGAAGACACTCGTCTCATGCCGGACCAGAGGCGCGGCATTTAATGGTGGATCGGCTCGCTCGATCAGCTTCACCGGCGCCCCCAGTGTTGCCGCCGAACATGGCGCACAGCGCGATTGAGGAAGAAGAGGAGGAGTCTGAAAACGATATCCTCAATCTTTGGGGCCGGGGTCATGACGACTCTGACGAAAGTGGGTCTATGTCGACAGACATGGACGAGGAAGATTCCGATGGCGAGGATGATGACGATGATTATGAGAACGAGATCATGCTCATTGGACATCGATAACCCCTGCAATGATGCATTCACGATCCGGAACAATGAGGTACATCGGGGTGTTATAAAGACTGGCGCAAGGGACTTGGGTTGACCTCAAGGTTTGGACATATGGGGGTTTCTGGATCATTGCGAGCATATCCACGGTTAATCATCGGTTCAGTTGGCGTTGTTAGGATAGCCAAGTTTTATCAGTCTTGGAGGAGAATCTTGGTTTTGGAAGTCCCCGGAGACTGGGTTATAAAGTTTCTTAATAAATGAACTGGAAAGTTGAGTGTATCCAATGCCCCAAAACGCCTTGAACTATTGAAGCCTGCGCTGCCCTGCGCTGCCCTGCGCTGTCGTTACTTTCGTGCTAAGACCCAATGCCATTGGAGCAAATCCTTCATCTTCGTCGCGAGGCAATCTGTGCGTCTACCTCGTGCGACTCTCTTCTCAGTTCCTTCACGACGCTCTACGGTGGCTCAGTCAGTCTCCTGCTCAACTTGAATGTCCAAAACAATTCTGTTTGCTTACAGCAAGAGCCTCGGGATTGACGCCATTCTCAATCATGGAAATGCATATCGAGAGAGTACGACGGTCCAAGTGGCAGTTCTTTTACACGGTCAGAGTCGGAACGGGTTACGCAACGCATTGGGCTTCTTGGGGACTGACGAGAATGGTAGAGATCTCATGTAGAATGTCGACGGCTTGTTGGGCCGCGGCCTGTTTTCCGCTTCGGTCGTCGGCAGGCATATCGTATGGGCGGTTTTGATGATTCAGTTCTGAGATCTCATTGGTTTCGTGTCAGGGGGGGAGAGAGACACACAGAGACACTGGGATGTGATGGGCTGAAGTGAGAGAGATGAGGTTCCATCGAGTGGTTAGCGGAAGCGGGGCTCAAGTTACTTTAGGCTCTTTTTTCGGCGTGGGTCGCAGCATGGGAAAACGCGTCTGGCGCTGACGCGCTGGGTGAACACCTGTTGCAAAATGGCAGGGGTTGGCTGTGCTATGTAAAGTGGGCAGCTGCCGGAAATTGGGGGGGGGGGGGGGGGTATCCATTGCGAAGCCGCAACTGACCGAACTTTTTTGCTTTCTTGGATCTCTCACTCACTGAGTCCCCCGGTTGCTGTCTCACATTTGCTTTATCATCATGACCTCGACTTTGCTAAGATTGCCGGCTCTTGTTTTTTGACGGCGGTTTTTTTTTTTTTTAGGATTAACAACACCCAGTTCTCGATAGGCACCCACCCATCTGACCTTCCACATGGTCCTCGACTGCCCATAGACCGTCCTGGCTACGCACTCCACCCTTCGCATGATGAAGCACACGCCATTGTTTTCTCACGATATGCTCAGTTTCTCACTGATATACTGCTTGGACTTACGGGAAACGAACAGTTCTAATGGCTGACGAACGGGAAGAGACCAGCCGCTTGTACGGCCCTCCGAAAATCACTGTTGTACCTCATGAAGGCCAAGAGGATGGACCGCCGCTATTGCACACAAACCGTGTTCCGGGTCAAGGTGAGGCGGCAACTCGCGCTCAGTTTCCGCGATACTGATGATTATTAGCCCAGGCACTACGCATCGTTCAGGCTCAGGAACCAATCTATCCTGCCTCGAGGTCCGCAGAAATAGCGCCTTCTTCTACGGTTTGGGATTCCCAACGAGTGCAACAACGATGGCTGCTCAATGCCCACCCGCAAGCCTTTGTGGGCAGCTTAGAAGCCTCGAGCTTCTTGGCGGAAGGTCTCTCCAATCTTATGTGCTCCGACAACACGCCGACCGCTCAGCCGCTGTTGGCGATCACTCAGATGGCGGACGTCGCCAACCACACCCGGGTCGTGCCGGTCCCCGTGTTGGCCATGGCCGCCGGCGAGTCCGGCGAGCTTCTGCGTCTCTCCAAGATTAGCGAGACGAACTGGCAGTGGGGCGAGAATAAGAGTCCGACGCTACGGATGTTCAGCATCGACCAGCACGACAGAGAGGAGACGGTGCTGTGGTCAAGTGACGGAGCCCCGATCTTGCAGATCAAGGCTGCGCTAAGCTTGGTACGATTCGAGCCGACAAGATGGTTGCTGGTGCAAAAACGGACATCAACTACGATCCTCCAGCCGGAGTACCATAGAGTGCCAGTTTCAGAGCGTCCGTTCGGGATCGACAAGGCTACGGAACGCCCATCTCGAATCAACCCAAAGCCCATCCTGGTCATTACCTCGGAACAGACCGGTGGCTTCGCACATTCAGATGTGTCTTTCAGCTATGGATCCCAGAAAAAGCCACCTCAACTGGCCATCGTGGACGAGTGTGGCTACTACAGTGTCTGGGACATCAAGGGCCGAGGCGTTGTGGGATCTGTCGGTATGCGACCCAAACTCCGGCATTGCGGTCACATTCAGCTAGGCATTACGGAGCAGCTCCCCGATGAAGACTCGCCGGTCTTCCGCGCAGAGCCTCACGGAGTGCTGTGGATTGGCTCGGCAGGCCCCGGCGTTGATCTATGGGACGTGCCGACCGTCGAAGACCCTGATACAGGAAACGACCTAGCTGCTTTGACGGCACGGTCCAAGAAGCTCTTGCTGTGGAACCGCACGAAATTTGAGGTTGTTGATGTGAAGAACCCATCTTTCCGCAAGAGCTTGACAATTCTCAAGTCGGACGAACCAGACCACATCCTCGACGTGAAGTCAAACCCACTGAGCCGAAGCCAAGTATTCATACTCACAAGCTCGGGACTGTTTTGGATCGAGACATCCTCCCCAGGGACAGCCACCGCTAAGCCAGGCGGTCTCACCGTGTTGCAATCCTTTGCGCATCTGAGGGTCTCGGACGCCGACGACTTGAGGCTGACCGTCCACCACGACGGCCATGGGTCGGGAGATGAGGCGTGCGCACTCTATCTCTACTCTGAGAAGTCGCCAGAGGTTGAAGTGTACTGGTTTTCCATCCCTGAGACAACAAGGTTGCCGCAATTCGAGCACCACATGATGAGGCTCGATGGCAATCCGTCAAAGCTGCAAGCCATATGTCCTGCACCAGCGTTTCTGAACAGCGCCTCATCTGCAGTCTCCAAGGGGCCAGGTGCGGGTTACATGAACCAACAGGTCAAATTTCAGCAACTCTTCGTCCTCGGAAGAGATCTCAGCCTGAGTCAAAGTCTCCTCGCCATCTCAGCGAACCCAGTCCTCGAAATCGTCCCGCCGGACAATAGTCGCGAATGGTCAAGAGACGGACGAAGACAGGCGCACAACAAGAGGCGAAAGCAATTTTTGCAGCACTTTGAGGACACCTTCGTGGTGCCTGACGGCTTGGGCAATATGGACGAGTTGGTACAGCGTCGCGCCAATCGGTACCAGGAGCTCATGGGCATTGAGCTGGAGGGTGATGGTCAGCAAATACAGCAACGGTGGCCTCGGACCGAAAACTTTGATCTCTTCATGTCCCGTGTCACGGTCTCCATCGAATCGGTTATCATGGCGTCGGAGCACGCCAATACTGAGGGGTCGTTGTCCGTCTTTGACGCCATCCAAGATTCGGTCGTCAACTGTCTAGAGACCGAGGGCGGCTACATCCCATTGCACACTTTGTGAGTCCAAATGACTCTGATACGCAAGATGAAGAGACTGACCAGCACCAGGCACGAGTACGAAACCACGTTCGAGGCACCGCCCGTAACCCGCGAGGCTGTGGCCGCGTGGGACTCTCGCTTACAGGAACTACTGGACGCCCAAACTGAACGTATCATTGCTCGACCTATTACCAAACAGCATCTCCGCCACGGCGAGACAGTCGCTCCATTGGCGGAAATCCGCAACCAGCTCGAGGACATTTGGAGTCCGGCAGACCTCCCGGCAAAAGCACAACAATCACGCAACGTCGTCCTGGCCGAGACGGCCGAGGCCATCGCCCGATCCCTCTTCGGCGTTGCGATCCTTGACGCCAATCTTCCTATCGCAGAGGACGGGTCTCCTACCTGGGTGCCTGAACCACCTCCCCAGCCGAGCAGCCAGCAGCCGAGCCAGCGCTCGAGCCAGCGATTCTCGCTGTCTCCGGCCAAACGAGGCCATCTATCGTTGAGTCAACGACTCTCACTGTCGCCAACCAAGCTGAGCCAGCCACTCAGCCAACGAATTTCGCTCTCTCCCACAAAACGTGGCCAAGCTCTCAGCCAGCGGCTCTCTTTCTCGCCCACCAAAGGCGCCCGCTCCCAGCCCCCCGACATCCCCTCATCCTCGATCCCATTCCCCTTCCCCTCCTCGGGACGCTTGTCCCAATCCTCGGCCGTCTCGTCCACCTCGACGCCGCCGCCGCCACCTTCCACCGCGCTCCAACGCCTCAGCATGCTCGCCGAAGACCTCAACACCGCGGACCCGCCCGCCCGCCAACACTCAGTGCTCTCATACTGGCCCACCAACCGTGGCGTCGGCACCGACGGCTACGTCTCCTCTGTCCTCGCCTCCTCGACGAAGCACATGGACGCCATCAACGAGCGCCGCCAGCGCGCCGAGTCCCGCCGCCGCAAGCGCAGGTCGCAGCTCCTTGGGACTTCCGCGAGCGCGGGCGCTTCGTCGCAGCCATACGGGACGCAGGACGAGTGGGAAGACTCGGGGCCTGCAACGGGCCCCGAGAGCGCGCCAGCGGTGGCGACGCAGCCGTTGCCCAAGATGGCGCCGCCCGTCATCGGCTCAAGCCAGGCGCCGCCCGTGGTGGTGCCGTCGTCGCAGGCTTTCTTCTCGTCGCAGATGCCGCATGTCACGCCACAGCCCGTGATGGGGCGGCACGCGATGCGTTCGCCAGGGAAGAAGAAGAAGAGGAAGTCTGGCTTCTGATCAAACATCTCGATTATTTTTCTCTTGCGAGGATTGGACAGGGACTTTTTTTTTTTGGGATTATAGGATTTTGCTTATCTGTTCTATTAGCGCTGGGCCGTGCTGGAGATGCCATAATACCCCCTTTTTAGACGAGCTTTTCCCAAGACTCGATGCATAGGTATTTATCAACCACCGTTCCTCGAACCGTTTAGGCTCTCTCCTTCATCTTGATCCCGCACCCTTTCCGAATGGTAACACCGCCTCACCGACCTCCCCCGATGCCCCCGCCAACCTCGTTGATCCCTGTGCCCTTGATCTTGTGGTCGCTCGGGTTCGCCGCCGCCTCGTAGAGGATGTTGGCGGGCGCGCGGCCGAGCTGCATCCACTCGCCCTTGAAGCCGAGGTAGCCGACGCGCGTCTCGTCCTCGTCGCCGTCGCCAAAGTTGTCGACGAAGAACAGGGTCAGGCGCTGTACGCGGCCGAAGAGGGCGCGCTTGACGGGGATCTCCTGGACCTGGGAGGTGCGCGAGAGCTCGAACTCCTGGGTGGCCTGGGCTTCCTCGGCGGAGGCGAAGTCGAGGTCGTCACGGTTGGCGAAGAGCTTGAGGGTGCGCGGGGCCGCGGGGGAGTCGGAGGTGCGGAGGAGGAGGGCGTGCAGTTTGACCTGGCCGGTGAAGCTGGAACGCGTGTCAGTCCTGGTATGTGCTCTTTTCTTTCTTTCCGCTTTTGATTGGTTTGAAGGTGAGAGAGAAGTGAAGGGTGGTGTTTTAAGTATAGTATGTAACTGTGATATAAGATGATATCAAATCTCACGACTTGAAACTGGGATAAGAGCTATCAAAAAAGGCCCAAACGCACATGAGCCCTGGGCGACGAACACAGTGACCGAGTATGCGTAGTATGAGATTGTAAGAGATCCTCACACTTACGGAACATTTACCATCAGCTGCTCGTCGGCATCGCTCACGACCTCGGGCTCGGGCTCGAGCCTCTCAGCCCATGTCTTCTTGACGATGGCGCGCGTACTGCCGATCTGCGACTCGTTCAGGGCCGTCACCTCGTCAAAGTTGATGTGGCCGTAGAGAGAATGCTGCAGGGCGGGTGTAATGTCATCCGAGTGGTCATGCTCGTCGTGGCCTCCGTGAGAGTGGTCGTGGTGTTCGTCGTGGCAGTGGGACATTTTGGCGATTCTGTCGGTGATGATGTTGTTGATGGTGGTGGGGTTTGGTGAGGGGTCCTCCTTACACACACGGCTTAGCTTGGGAATTGGCCGCCTGGATGAGGATCCGTCTTTAAAACCTTTTGCTTGGCTTCTTTGTTTGAGATACGCGAGGAAGTAGGAATAACTCAAGTGAAAGCGAATGAGAGGAAGTGTCGATTTGCTCGCACTGAGTGATGAGCGTTTGCAGTCAAAGAAGAGAAGTGACGAACGGCCCCACTTCCGGCCTAGAAGCTTCGGGGGCCGGTCCCGTGATTGGCCAATCCGCCACCACAGCCGTCGGATCACTACTGCACTGACATGCCTTTGATTGAACATGCTTAGCAGCGTGACAATAGTCCAGGGCCCGTATCTCTCAGTTACCGTTATGAGACACGTTGGACGCTGGAACAGTTGCAACAGAGCCCTCTAACGAAACTTGTATTTCGTTTGCCTGTTGTGATAGCTCCGGCTGAGTTTGCTACTGGAGGTAAACTATGGCCGTGGCATTCTTCCACAATAATAGCATGTTCCATTTCACTTGTTCACTTACACCTGTTCGCAGCAGCATACCATAGTCTTGAGTCGCAAAATTATGTATTCATTATAGACCTGTATTAAGATTCCTTGGAAACATCTTGCTGTGGAACCTAGGCGGTATCCGGGTTGACGAGACTTCAAGATGGCTAGGCGACTGAGGGACAGATTGAGACTAGAACATCTAATAAAGGCACCATATTTTGCGAGGATCATCGCCACACAGGAATACAAGTACTTAGACCAAAGCAATTGATTATCCGTCAAAACCTGAGTTACGTTACAGCCAGTTCGTGATCGAGTGAGTCACTCTATGAAGTCCAAGAACCAGTTGGCTAAATCTCAAGCCCAAATGATCGCGTACGGTGGTATCATCATGCAGGTGGGTACCGAAAACGAGTCCTTATCCGCCCTCCCTCCAGCACGAGCCCAATGCTTTACGCGGGTATTTCCTTTTTCCATCCCGGTACCCCTTTCACCCTTTGAACGCCACGTGAATGCACAGCCGTGAGTCGTGACAGGCCAATCTGAAGACGTTAAGAGGCCAAAAGACGTCAAAATACAGAGCAAATCCTGGAGTCCATCCCATATACAAGGTTTAAAGGATGCAAGACAACGAAAAAGCATCAGTTGCCCTTGGAAGCAGGAAACGTGAAGCCGGGAGGGTACGCAGGCATGCCGTTAGGCAGGGTACTGATGCCAAAAGGAAACTGTTGCGGGAGCGGCTGAGCGTTGGCGCTAGAGAGTTTCTTGTCCTCGCGGCGATCTTCGCGACGGTGGTCACGATCGCGGCTACGGCGCCAGCGGCCGGAGTCATCGCGACTCGTATCGCCTCCGCCCCGAGTAGAGCGAGGGCCGTGGTTACCGCTCTTGTCCGTCTGCATACGACGGCTGATGGCCTTGGAGGACACTCCAGCGCCAATCTCGATGTCGGGCTCCTCGACGACTAGGCCAGGAACAATAGGTCTACCGCCACTGCCTCCGTACTCGGCAGTGAGCATCCACTTGCGATCAGCCTCGGTGAGCAGCTCAATCGGGATGACGCTAACACCATTGCTGTAGTCGCTGGCATCACGTGGACCAAAGCCTACGCCCCATCTGGTCTGCATATTGTTAGTCAGAGGGCTCCAGTAAAAGTGGACTGCAAGTAAGGCTTACCCGGAGGGACTGAGTGTCACCATGCTGTTGCTCTTCAGCAAGTTTGTCCATGGCCTCCTTGGCTCGAACAGCGTCGGGGCGGGAAATCATCTTCACGAACGCATGACGCTTCTCCTTGTTGACGATGACAGTCTGGACTTTGCCGTAACGACTGAAGATTTCGCGGACTTGGCGTTCCGGCATACTGCTATTGATTTCTTAGTCACTGGTATCATGTCATACATGCGTCCCCCCTTGGAAAGTGCTTACTTGACGCCACCCACGAAGAGCGTTCGGCTGAGAACCTTGATATGACCGGCAGGGAGAGACCGGTCGTACTCGATCCACTTGTCGTTTGAACCATGGCGGGAGCTGTTGCTGGCGCCACCATCACGACTCGGAGGCGGACTACGTTGACGATAGTCACTGTTGCGACGGCTGTCTCTACTATCGCGGCGGCCTCGATCAGGGGAGCGACGACCATAGTCGGTGCCGTTGTCACGGCGGCCTCGAGAAGAGCTGCGCGGGTCCCAATGGCGACCGGGCGATCTGGATCGAGAACGACCCTGGTGTCGATTCGGAGATTGCGCGCGGTCATTGTTCCAATACTGACCGTGATTGGCACTGGGCTGAGCAGGACCGCCCTGGGTGTAGTAATTCTGCGCAGCGATGATGGCTGGAGCAGCAGGGCCAGGAGCCGTACCGTTCTGGGCGCCGTTCACGGCCGCAAGCATGGCAGCAAACTTGTCGGCGGTAAGACCCTGGCTAAAAAGAGTTTGCAACATCGCCATCTGCTCAGTAGTGTTGAGAGGGGCACCAGCAGGCGGCTGTGGCATTTGGGGCATCTGTGGCATCTGTGGCATTTGGGGCATCTGGGGCCACTGGGGCAGACCTGGGAATTGCATGCCGACAGGCTGGGTTTGTTGTTGGACCGGGGGCAGCGGAAACGAGGCCGAAGCTGGCGCGGTAGGAGTACCGCTAGTGAAAGGAGGCATCGAGTGTGGGAACTGCTGAGGGTTTGTGGGAGGCGCAGGCTGCTGCTGCTGCTGCTGCTGAGGAGTAACACTCTGGAGTCTGGAGAGTAGACTCTGCAGGTTGGCGGGCACCTGCGGGTTACTCTGGGTCTGGACTGGAACTTGGGGTTGGCCAGAATTGTGGTTGCCATTTTGATACTGGCCGTTGTTGTAGCCCTGACCACCATACTGAGGCTGTCCCTGGTTCTGTCCCTGGTTCTGTCCCTGAATGCCGTTCTGGCCCTGCTGCCGCGAGAACCTTGCAAGGTTCTCAAGATTCGCCAGAATGTTAGTAGCATCTGGCGCAGGCATTGGGGCCGGAGCGGAGGGCGGGGCTACTGGCTTGTTATAACCCATCCGCTCGACCAAGTCAGGGGGGGGACTACCCTCCGGCGTGTAGGACTGGGCTGCAAGGTCAAAACGATTAGTTTGGGGTGGAACTTAAAGACTGGCGGGCGAGGTGGCAGAATCCGGCACTCAGCTAATGGGGTAACATACTCGGAGCGGAGGCAGATGTAGCCTCCTCCAGCTTGTTCTGGAATGACTCTATCATCTCAGGGGGGAAAGTGAAGCCCTTGCGCCAGATTTCAATCAACTTGTTCAACTTGTCCTACGGGGCAAAGGAGTGTGAGTGAGTGATTCGTCAAATTTAGTCGTATTGAAGAGCAAATGGGTGCCGACGTGCGTGAGTGCGAGCTGTGAATGTGCAGTCTCCGTAGTCCCATTCTTGCTTCCCCAGTGTGAGACAAGGGTGAAGGATGAAAGACCGCATGCACTCGGTTGAACATTGCTATCACCACAAAAGTACGAGGAGGAGGGGATGTTGATAGAAAACGCTCCGGTATACCAGGGTTTGATACATACCTTGTAGCCCTCAGGCAAAGCTCGAAGCAGGTCATCGATGAGATTAGGCATGAGCATAGTCAGTCGGTGGGCGCCAGCACCATACGTGCCATCTAGGGCATTCTCGTCGGTGACTTGCTGACGACTTCTGGCCTGCTCAAGCCACTTGCGGATCACTGAGTCCACGACATACAGGATACCGAGCTTGTAGGGAGGGGTTGCCATCTTGAAGTACGTAAACAGCTTTTGGATAAGGACCGATTCATACTGCAAAAAAAAATGCCAGAGGTTAGTCTACTTCACCAGCCTACGTATGATGCCGACATCATGTCAAAATATCGTATCGTACCTGAACGTTTTCAACACAGATGCTGGTCATAGCAGCAATGCGAGTGCCTGTAACGCCAGGAGCCTTGTAGTCTGAGATGGCCTTGAGAGCGGCCTCAAGGGCCGCAACAGGCGGAGCGGAAGCCATCTTGCAGGCTGATGCGCAAAAATAGCGATGGCGGCAGTGGTGTTGTTTTCTTCAGGAGTTGTTTTGTTGCGAAGTACGGATGGAAGAAAAATGTAAGGTGGGCTGGCAGGCGCGCAAGACGGGGGGAGGAAGAAGCAGTGCCTCAGACTTCGCGACCTGCTGGGGAAAAAGAAGGGTGGCGCGAGGTGTGGTTTACTGATTGCGCGGCAAGATACGTGAGTTCCAGAAAGTGGAAGGAGTCAACAGAAGGAAGGCACCACGCTCTTTCCCTGGAAGAGAAAAGGGCAGATATGGCCAGGTCGCTCCTTCCCTCGATCAACAGCTTTTTGCGATATTTCTCTTGTTTTACGGACCGCAGGCAGAAAAGTCCCAAAATGTCGCCGAAGCCACACTCTAAAGGTACGAATAAATCGAGTCTGTGGATTTGGATGACTCTCTACTTGTACGGACAGAGCGCGCGACACCTTTTGACGAGTCGTCCAAGGTCACAGAGGAGATTTCAAATGGCAGGAGCCGTCGCCTGGACTACTTCTTTTTTGGCTTCACCCACGGTCGGACTTGTGCGGTCCTTGAGGGAGAGATACGATCCTCGTCAAAGTACGATAGCAGTCTCGGGGGGAATCAGTTATCCTATGCTTCGGGGTGGGCGGTCGGCGGTGCAGTCTCGCGCTGGACGTTGTCAGTTTTTCTAGGAAGGGAGAGTGAGGTTGGAAGAGGAAGAAATTCAGAAGTGGGGACGGACACAGGATGGGAGCTGTGACACTTTGGGGAACATGGGCGTCTGGTCCTGAGAGTCGCTGGCAGGTGGCAGGCGGCAGGTGAGTGCGTCACTGAAGACTGCTTTATTTTAAGTGTGGTGCATCAATCAACACAAGCAAATGCCTTTGTCAGCTAGAGCTCAGGGTATGCATGGTTGCCTAAGGCAAAATTTCTTTAGTCTTCTTGCTGCCAGGCTGTTTTTCGAAGCGAGATGATGGTTCCACCGCCGAGGTTCTACCGCTACGGCGTTGATGACGGATCGGCCAGCAACACTCATTATGATACCAGGTATGAAAAGTAGGCAAAAGCTCCCGAACAGGTGATATAGAGTTGCAATCCACACATCGTGATTTTCCCTAGCCAGATTTGTTCTGGACATGCACAAGAGTCTCGAAGTACCTATCGCTGACATAATCGATGAAGCACGGCCGTATGCCTGAACAGGGGGATTTTACTTTTGCCTGTAACCGTATCTAGTAAGCTTGCTTACTAGAAAACAAGGACCTGTTCGTCAACCGATTACGCCTACTTGGAAATAACGGAAAATGTCTCCAAGTCCAGTGTTTGGATTGGCCAAAGCTCCCTTCAAAGTTTGTGCGATGCCGGCCGGACATCCTCGGAGAGAATTTGTGGGCGATGGAGCTGGATTTCGTCCTCAATGCCCACTTCATAGATTGTTTACCATCTCCCTAGAGAAGGGCGGTTGCTCCCCAGCAACACCGCACCCGCCGCTAAAGCAATGATCTTCCTTCATCGGAGGACTGCCACTTCAGGATCCCCACCAAGCAATAACCTGTATGCTTTCCTTTGCATAATGCGCCGGCGACCACACATATCGCATATGCGATTACAGAGCCACTACACGATGGTCGGAAGACAACATCAATCGCCTTGGCTGTGAACAAACGGAAGTACTCGGATGAGCTGGTCGAGCTGTGCCATGGTTGGCGTTGTGGACCGACCGGAATGCCAAATGCGTGGTTTTGATTGGCCTGGCATTGGAGCCTGCGGCGGGTCCCGGAGGCTCGGAGGTGGTGGAAGGTGCGCGAGACAGGGCTCGGATGAGAAAACAGTACTGACGCTGGCTCTGGCGAGTCCGGTGCTCGTCTCTGCAAGATGGCTGAATCTGAGTAACACGGACGACTCGTGGGGGACCGGGCCGTAGCCTAATAAGCCCGGATGTCTGGGTCGTTACAAGGCGCCCAGTCTCACCGTGAGGCGCGTTACCCTTGGCCGTCCGTCGAAGGGTCTAAAAGCAAGGCTGCGATACTGTGTCTAGGCACACTACGATGGACGGGCACTCGAAGCAGAGCCCTCCGAAACTCGGATGAAGAGCGGGTACTCCGAGAGAAGCCGCCCAGCATCCACCCATCTCGGCTTTTCGCGCTCGAGAATGGGGCGCTGGATACGGAAGACAAAACTGGGGCTTGGAGCAGGTGCCAGACTCGAGTCTCACTTTGAGTGCGCGGTGCAGATTTTACGGTGGAACCAAGAGGTACGTAGGAGAAAATAAAGAAAAGAGAGAGAGAGAGAGAGAAAGACGGGAACAAGTTAAGAAAGGCACGGTGAGATCCCAAGATTGACTGGCCAGATTGACGGAATCCGCGGTTGGGGCGCACGAGAAATGCATCTTGCACGTCTCCGGTACGTATCTCTTCGCGAGTCGCTCGCCTCTCCGGTGCTTAATTTCTCCCTCGTGGCCTCTTCTGTCTACCTGGCATGTATCCGTATGCTACTACCTCAGGTATCAACGGTCTAGAGGTTTTCCATTGCAGCAATTGAGACCGCAAAGGGAGGTCAACGGAGTGCCGGATGGCGGCTGAGCCTCTCACTCAATTCCTGCATGCCGGCGCAATAGTGCGCGCGCTATGGCGCGTTGAATGTTCTCTAGTCTGGCCTCGACCTGCATCTGCTGGATTCTGGACAACCTGGAACTTGGGGAGCTCAAGAAAAAAAAATTCCACGGTAAGACCGACGTTGGGAGCGCACTGCAGAGTAGCCGGGGTGCGACAGATGTACCTGCAGCGCCAAAATGGCTAGCGTTAGTACCTCACCGCACTTGAGAGACAACCCGTATGCCCGCTGAGGTACATTGGTATTCCCGGCCACACCTGTGACGTGACCCCCCGAAAAGGCCCCCGGTCCAAGAGCGCCTTGCTTCATATTTTTCTATCCATTGCCTGCGGCTTTTTTCTTTCCCTCCTTCCCGATCTTCATCCTTCACCAGTTCCCTGAAGCCTCACGATACTTTCACAATGTCTGTAGCGCGTCTTTCCTCCTCCGCTCTGAGGACTTCCCTCAGAGCCTCTCCTTTCAAGGTGTCAGCTTTCAACGCTGCTCGCTGCTACTCTTCCAAGAACCAGGTAAGCCGCCCTCCCATTCCGCCCATCCGGCCGGCCCCAAGGCCTCGGTTATCATGAAACTGACATGACCGCATCTAGACCTTGAAGGAGCGCTTCGCTGAGCTTCTCCCCGAGAAGATTGAGGAAGTCAAGGCTCTAAGAAAGTAAGTTGCCATCCATTGGGTCTCCTCGTCGCGAGTTCAACGCCCACTAACCTCGCCGTCGCAGAGAGCATGGCTCCAAGGTCATCGACAAGGTCACTCTCGACCAGGTCTACGGCGGTGCCCGTGGCATCAAGTGCCTCGTCTGGGAGGGTTCCGTTCTCGACGCCGAGGAGGGTATCCGTTTCCGCGGCAAGACCATCCCCGAGTGCCAGGAACTCCTCCCCAAGGCTCCCGGTGGCAAGGAGCCTCTCCCTGAGGGTAAGTTAAAGTTTCGCGATAAGTTTTTCCTGTCAATTATACTGACAATGATGCTTAGGTCTCTTCTGGCTTCTCCTGACCGGCGAGGTTCCTACCGAGCAGCAGGTCCGCGACCTGTCCGCCGAGTGGGCTGCCCGCTCCGACATTCCCAAGTTCGTCGAGGAGCTCATCGACCACTGCCCTACCGACCTTCACCCCATGGCCCAGTTCTCCCTGGCCGTCACCGCCCTCGAGCACACCTCCTCGTTCGCCAAGGCCTACGCCAAGGGTGTCAACAAGAAGGACTACTGGGGATACACCTTTGAGGACTCCATGGACCTGATTGCCAAGCTGCCCACCATTGCCGCTCGCATCTACCAGAACGTCTTCAAGGGCGGCAAGGTCGCCCCCGTTCAGAAGGACAAGGACTACTCCTTCAACTTCGCCAACCAGCTCGGCTTCGGCAACAACACCGACTTCATTGAGCTGCTCCGTCTCTACCTGACCATCCACACCGACCACGAGGGTGGTAACGTCTCTGCCCACACCACCCACCTGGTCGGCAGTGCTCTGTCCTCCCCCTTCCTGTCCGTTGCCGCTGGTCTCAACGGTCTGGCCGGCCCTCTCCACGGCCTGGCCAACCAGGAGGTCCTCAACTGGCTCACCGAGATGAAGAAGTCAGTTGGCGACGACCTTAGCGACAAGGCCATCACCGACTACCTCTGGTCCACCTTGAACGCCGGTCGTGTCGTTCCCGGATACGGCCACGCCGTCCTCCGCAAGACCGACCCCCGCTACTCCGCCCAGCGCAAGTTCGCTCAGGGTACGTGTCCCCTGTCTTGATGCATGAGACCCGCGGAAGAAGCTAACAGCCCTACAGAGAAGATGCCCAACGACCCCATGTTCCAGCTCGTCAGCCAGGTCTACAAGATCGCCCCCAAGGTCCTCACCGAGCACGGCAAGACCAAGAACCCCTTCCCCAACGTCGATGCCCACTCCGGTGTTCTCCTCCAGTACTACGGTCTTACCGAGGCCAACTACTACACCGTCCTCTTCGGTGTCTCCCGCGCCATCGGTGTCCTTCCCCAGCTCATCATCGACCGCGCCCTCGGCGCCCCCATCGAGCGCCCCAAGTCCTTCTCCACTGCCAAGTGGGCTGAGCTTGCCAAGAAGCTCTAAGCGTGTACACGTAGGAAACTGGAGTGTAAAAGATGAGGAGACGACGACGGCGGACGCGAGTAGTGTTGCGTGCGTGGAAAAGGCAGCAGGGTCGCACGAGCGATCAACAATAGACATGAAAGGCAGCGTGTTGTTTCAGTCGGGGTGGATAGAAAGGCTCCGCGCGATACCATCCACTGCGCTTGTACAATACCGAGACGGGCTGCTTTTACCGGGAATTTCTGGGTTGTTTTAGTTACCTTGGCCGAGAGCCGAAACAGGCTTGCGTCCTGAATACACCATAACGAATTTGAAGTTTACGTCTGAAGTACTTTATCTGCTTTGCCATCCTGGTGAAGTCTGTTCGCAAAATATGGATCGTGCGGTAATGTGACGAGAAATGGGATGGGTTTGGGAATGGGGAACATTTGCCGATCTACACTTATTTGCGCATGACAGATGGAATGCCATGCGTACGCCGCGATCCTTGGGGCGTGCGGCCGGATTCGAGCTATGCAAGCTTGGAGTCGAACTGCTGCAGGCACGCGCGTACCAGGAATCCTAGTCACTTCAATGGATGGATGTATGTATGCCTTAGTAAGCCGAAGTCATCTTAGATTAATTACATTAGCTCACGAATACCCACACATTGGATTGGGTGAAGCTTCCCCCAAGCGAAGTGCGCAGGACATTAGAGAAGGCGCGGTTCTTCCTAAAGGAGAGACAGAGAGAGAAAGAGCCACATTTACAGCGAGAGGGTCCTCCGAAGGATGTGCCGAACGAAGCAGGGGCGGTGGCTATCCATTGGATGTGCAACACTGTACTAAGGTAGAAGAGGAGGCATCGATGGTAGCGAGTGTGAAGCGTGAGCAAGGTAAAAGCAAACAATTGACCGAGTGGGAGATCGCGGTTGAGGCTTTGCAGCCGGAACATCCCCACGGAATTTTGCGTTGAGCTCTCCAGATGGGGACAAGGCTGGAGCTGTTGGGGTGGTTGAGCTCCAGGCCGGGCGGGTGGAGAACCCACGGGCCAGTCCGTGGCCATTGTCGGAGAACTGATGCGCGGCCGGCGGACGCTTTTTTTCTTTTCTTTTCTTTTCTTCCTACCTATTGACTTTTTGCGCTGGAGGAAGCTTTGCGCTAAGGGAGAGAGGTTCCTGCTAAAACTGTGGCCGGTCTGTTCCGAGCGAAGTGAAATGCCAGGTGAGGTGAGTGAGGTCAGCCTGGTGAAGGAACAATGGCGGCTGGCTGTTTTCTGTCCTTATTATTCTCAGGTTTGACTGACATTGGACTGCATGTCGGATGACAGCTTGACCCTGGCCATGACCTGTTGTTTATGCTTTACATTCGAGCTCGTGAGCGAAGCAAATACAGGGAGAAGGAAAGGGAGTCTCGTCTTATAGTAATGTCCAGACGAACGGCGCCATCTTAGGCTTAGCCAGCTGTCTCACCTCGTCGCGTTCCATTCCCATCTCCCGTGTCATTGTTACGTCCTATGTATGTGTCGGTCAAATCAGGAGATGAACTCGCTGATGCAATGTCCCGACACGAAACCCAGCCAAGCTTGCCTACATTGCCTACACTGCCTCAACCATTCGGGCGAGAAGGAATCAAGCTCGACTGCTCGCCTTGCTCCAAAAGAACTCGGTGCAACTAGCCATTGGCGATGGACTGGCACACACCAGCTCTCAACTCCAAGAAGACTGATTGGTTGCGTCCGCAATCGTAAGCAATGTATAGTCTGTCTTTCGCATCGATCCCTTGGACCGTCCCCAAGTTCCAGTGCCAATCCAAATCCAAACCCAGGCCAGCTCAGCAAGGCCCGCCCTGAGATTAAACGATTGGGGAGCTACTCAGGCACGGGTGGCACCCCCCGGCTCACTGTTCCCTTTCCCAAACCCACCCAATTTCCACGTGCAAAAGGCGCCGTCTCCCTCGCTCTCTCACTTCCGGAGAGTCCCCTTCTGCTCCTTCTTACTCTATCCTGTCCCCCCCCAAGAGAGACTACTCCCCCGATTCAGGCCAATCCCGTCGCCTACTTTTTTTTGAACCAACACCAGCACCCTTTTCCCCCTTACCCAAACCCTCCACAGAACCTCGGCCTTCCCCCGAGACAACCTCGCCAATCCAGCTCGATATCCGAGGTCACCAGCCTTTATCCCGCAACCTACCGCACATTCCCCATTTCTCGAGCTCTCCCGGCTCCATTCTCGAGCACACTCCGCCGGCCTAGCCCGTACCCCATAAACTCCAACTACACCTTGCATCCCCCCGCGAAGAAGCACCCTCTTCCCTTGGTCAGGGCCCCCTCCGTCATCAACAAGTAGCAGAAAGCCATGGTTGCCGTCGCCACTATGCCCGCCCCCATCGGGGAGCCCCAGAGGCTGGAGAAGAAGCCCGTCAAGTTCTCTAACCTGCTCTTGGGCGCCGGTCTCAACATGTTCGAGGTCACCACCCTTGGCCAGCCGCTCGAGGTCGTCAAGACCACCATGGCCGCCAACCGTGGCGACGGCTTTGGCACTGCCTTGGGCCGCATTTGGGGACGTGGAGGTGTCCTTGGTTGTGAGTAACCTCCTTGATGACTCCCATATCCGTACCGCCGTCCGCTCGGATTGTGTGATTGCGCTCAATCAATGCTGCGTGCTACCAATCTCGATGATTGATGAAGCGGGCGACGGATCCGTCCTAAATAGCCACGTCGCGAGCAAGATTGGCTGACCCTTTTCCCCTCTAGTCTACCAGGGTCTCATCCCCTGGGCCTGGATTGAAGCCTCCACCAAGGGCGCCGTCCTGCTCTTCGTTGCCTCCGAAGCCGAGTTCTACGCCCGTAACGCCGGTGCCTCCGAGTTCGGTGGTGGTATCATTGGTGGTATCACCGGTGGTGTCGCCCAGGCTTATGCCACCATGGGTTTCTGCACTTGCA
The DNA here is from genome assembly GCA_034509685.1 of Colletotrichum cereale. Classification (NCBI taxonomy): domain Eukaryota; kingdom Fungi; phylum Ascomycota; class Sordariomycetes; order Glomerellales; family Glomerellaceae; genus Colletotrichum; species Colletotrichum cereale. Next base: position 70,686 of record JASUDE010000083.1, on the reverse strand, counting down.
TGAAGACGGTCGAAATTACCAAGCACAAGCTGGCCTCTACGGGCGTCAAGCCCCCCAGCACCTTCGCCACCTTCATGGACATCTACCGCCAGGAGGGTATCAAGGGCATCAACAAGGGTGTCAACGCTGTTGCCATCCGTCAGATGACCAACTGGGGTTCCCGTTTCGGTCTCTCCCGTCTGGCTGAGCAGGGTATCCGCGACATCACCGGCAAGAAGCAGGGCGAGAAGCTTGGCGCCTGGGAGAAGATCCTCGCGTCTGGTATCGGTGGTGGTCTGTCGGCCTGGAACCAGCCCATCGAGGTCATCCGTGTCGAGATGCAGTCCAAGAAGGAGGACCCCAACCGTCCCAAGAAGATGACGGTCGGCAACACTTTCCGCTACATTTACTCTAACAACGGTATCTCCGGTCTTTACCGTGGTGTGGTCCCCCGTATCGGTCTCGGCGTTTGGCAGACGATTTGCATGGTTGCTTTGGGTGATATGTGAGTTCTCCCGCGGCCTCCTACCTACTAAGACGGACAATGCTAATTATGGCGACACTGTAGGGCGAAGACTTACGTCGAGAAAATCACTGGCGACAAGGTCACGGCTAAGCACTAAGGTCACGGCGTTACAACGGGGATTCTAGACCCATGCCTGGAAAGGTCATTGGAGTGAGCATTGGACGGTTAGCAACAGTGATCGAAGGCGGACTTCATGTGGGGAAGCTGTTGCAGCTCCATTGATATCGTGGATGGTTCCCCCGCCATAACCCCGCGCGAGTGAAATCCCGGGGCCCCACGCCTGTATCCGTTCTTGATTTTGTCTTTTATCTTTAGAAATGTGCCGCTGCGGGATGCGTCTTGCGCCCTTGGAATTAATAGACCAACGATTCATGGACCGAATGTTCGTAGCCGTCGACAGTGACCGTTGCTGCCGTGTGATTGTGCAATAAGTTGCTAATGATGCCTTGACGGCGTCCGATCCGGATCAAAGCCGGCTTTAGCTCGTCCGTTTAGCTCGTCGGGTCGAGGTCGAGCAGGCGGCTCTCGGACCGGCCGAGCGCTGGAGCGTTCGGACGCAGTCGGAGAGTATCTCGACCAGGACCAGGCAGCCGCGCTCAATGAAACATACCTTCGGTCTGGGGTGGTCCGCCGCGGTTAGGTCCGACGGCGCTTGCTTACATGTGGGACTATATCTGTGCAAGCGGCGGTTTCATGGAAACAGTGCCGGATAGTCGGGGGTTACAAGAGTAAATAAATGGTCTGTCTTTTTTCAACGGCCACCTTCACTTTCCCCTTTGCTTCCTGCCCTGAGTCTCGTCTTAGAGAATTTAGTCCTTGTAGCCGTACTATTTCTGCCAGGTGTCCGGAGGGGCTCTTGACGGGGTAATCTAATATGATGAGGAGTTGGCAGAGACGTGGAAACTACGGAAATCCCGACACTGTCACCACGTATCTTAATCTTGATATGCGGGATTGGTCTTGTTTTGATTGCCACGCTCAAAGGAGTTGATCTTCTGCACCTTCCCCCTCGAAAAGAGATATGTAGCTAGGGTATAACTCTTGACCAGATCTGGGGAGGCATAGTTCAGTTCTCGAGCCTTGGTGAGCCTGCACTTATGCTTGCGGAAGGTTGGACTGCAACCCAGTTCAAGAACGTACAATGAATGTGTGATTGCGTCGGCGTGTCTTCCTGATCTATGGTTGGCTGCGTCTCGCATGCCTTCCAAAGACCTTTATCTAACACTGCCGGCAACTCTAGGGCCCATCGCAGCAGACGAGAACAAGATAAAGATAGCGGAGGGCGACCGGTATAGACGCTTTAGATATCTATAACTCTCTAGAGCTATGGACATCCTGTTCTTTTGCTGGAATACAGTCCAAGTACCCGTTACCAACCCAACCCAGAAACATTAGGTCAGCCGTGAACAATACTGACACTTGTTGAACACTTTGGGCCCCTAGAATGCATTTCAGAGAGAGCAAAATGTGTGAAACTGGTATAACTAGTGATGTGTAAAGAAAAAGAGTACATGGTATTAGGATGGGAATGTCCGTGATGCCGTCAAGGGACCCTTGGTTGATAACCTTGCCCAATAAAGCCCGTGTCTTCAATGCATCTCAAGCAGTGACGGCCATCCATTTCCTACATTAACAGAACAACATGTCCGCCCCTTCGTATGGGCCGTCCCCAAAACACCGTAGAAGTCAACAACAGTATGCCGCAAAACCAAAGCAAACACCTGTTCTATCCAGCCAAGCGGGGTCGAGCGCACTCAGCAATTGAGCGCGCCGTACCGATTTCTGGTCGCCTCGAACCAGGCCGACTCGACGCAGCCGGGGTCGCACAGCATCGTGAGAGTGAAGCCCCAGTTGAGGTGCCTCTCCCCGCCGTCGTCGCTGTTGTCCTCGCACCACGGCTTCGTGATGGCGCCGCACGAGTGGAAGCGGCTGAGGTTGTGCCAAAGGCGACCGCAGATGCGGGCGGTGGTCTCGTTGACGACGGCCGTAATGGTGTAGCTGTTGGTGAGGGTCGGGAACGGGGCGTCGGGCCAGCGCTTGGTCTCGCAGGTGGCCAGGTTGTTGATCAAGGGGCCCGCGGGGCCGAGGAGGGGCGACTTGTGGGGTTTCGCCGAGGTGAGGACGCTGCCGGCCACAACGAGGAGGGCGGTGAGGGGGAACTTCATTGTTGATAGAGCTTGAGGGGGTGTAGAGAACGACTGTGAGAGCACAGCGAGAGATTGGACGCGGATTGTATGGAAAAGGAGTGGTGCGGGCGAGGTGAAGACTCGGGCGCTTCGTGGAGGGACTTGAAGAGGTGGAACGACGGTGTTTGTGTGCTGCAATGGACAGAAGCGAAATTTACAATGAAAGAATCAAGCGGTAAGAGCGATATATATAGACTTATATGTGCCCTCAAGAAACCTGGAGAATGAGCAGCAGACTCGTCTTACTCCACGGGGCTTTCGATGTACGATGGCGTCGCCAGTCTGTCTGTGGGCCACGCTCGCCACTGAGCTGACTTGAACTTAAAATCATACGTGCGTCTAGGAAGTTCATGGCTTGCTGCACCGGCATCGATATCGGAGTTCACGTCTCATGGCTGGATGAGAATTAATCAGACGTAGGCCCAGTGAGGTTACAGTCGCTCTATCGGTCGGTGATGGCGTGAGAGATAGCGGGCGTTGCTGCCAAGCAGTTCGGAGTCATACTAGATAACATGACAGTGTCTAAACATCTTGCCGTCAGGGTACCTCGAGGTAAACAAATGCCGGCACCGGAGAACCAGAAAGGCCAAAATGCTATACGAGGAGGCTCTGTTGAGGCGGAAAGTTTGTCAAGACATCCAACGCGCACGTGTAAGTGATGGCACAGGAATGAGATATTAGGACTTCATCGCAAGAGGAACAGATGATCTGCCGACGATAAACAGTCGACGCCCAAATTAACTTCAATAGACCGACCTGTCAAAATCATAAACGACATGTTGTGCCTCCGATACCCTTATGGCTCTTCTGCATGCTCTGAGCTCACCTGGCCAACACTTGGCTCGAGAACTTCTTCTTCCGAAGTCCTGCCGTTTCTTCACATGTCAGCCAAGTAGTTGTAAAGATATTCCATATTTACGGGAAAGAGATTTGGCTTCCTCGTACAGCAGAAAACTGAGTACATTGTGGGATTCGCAGCCGGAGAGAAACGGGCCTATTCCGGAGAGAAACGTGCGAAATCAACCGGTGAATTATTCGCACTTGAAGTACAGGAAACAAGTATTGGTTTGTACCACACGGGAAACGCAATCGGTCGAACCCTTGATGGGTGATGATGGCTACTACGCATCTACTTCTGTTTGTGATGCAATGGATGGCCCTTCTCGTTTTACCGCTGTCCCGGCAAAAACTTTACAGACGAACAGCTCACTCGGAGGTGGTGGAAAGATTCGAAAGCATGAGGAGTTCGGCAGAGACTGCCGGACAGAGTGCTTCTCATGATATCAGAGACGCAGAGGCAACAATTACCCTACAGACCTCGCCGAAGAAGACGTAGATCATACGGCACCAGCCTCTCGTCGTGAGAAAAACCCCATCCATATGCAAATATCAACTGCAACTAGTTGTCCTCTGACGACTCGGGCATGTAAATGCTCTTATGAGAAGAGGTTCTTGTTGAATTACCTACCTTGACCTTTGATAATCCCCAGAGTTCTACCTTATTTCCAACGTCAGTCGCACTGCACATGTACATAGCACTGAGACGTTGACTAGATATACAAAACCTATTCGTCCATATAAACAACGGATTCGAAGCGAAAGAGTATACTCTACTCCTCTTTTACATCTTATAGCAACGGCATCAGAGTAAGCCCAATGCATTGGTCTGCTTTTGAAGTGTTTACTGTTCCAAAAGCGCGTGCTGCTGTTCTTCCCTATCAAGGAACAATCAGTTCATTAAGCCCAGTCCAGAGACCAGCATGCCACAAACTGAAGTGTCTTTACGGCCAACGTTCGCCAATGTGACTTGATGACTAGAAATGATATTCCAACCATCCCAAATGCTGGCGTGGGGTTCCTACCCGGAGCGAACCTCTGATACTCGGGAAGGAAGGCCGCAGTCTCTCAGAAGACGCTACTTGTGTATCGGTACTGCTTGCGAGAGAACTTGCACCATCCGGGTATCGAGGTGGCTTGACGGCAACACTGGCAACTCCCCAATCGATCTCTCTTCAGCCAAGCCCGAACCAAGAGCCTCGAATCGAACGTAAGAACCCTCCACCCCAAAGGGCAACCGACCCAAGTCACCCAAGTTGTCGAAGATACCTACTTGTAACATCGTCATTGTCAATAATCCAGCCTCAACCCCCTCCGTCGGCGATCCACGAAACTCTCTCTTGGACCACGACCCAAAAATACCAAAGATAACACATCGCATCACGATATACCGTCATCTCAGTCATGACCCGAGCCCAGCCATGGCCGCGCCTCAAAAGACGTAGCCCTCCCGTAGCCCTCTCCCAAGCCCCAGCCAAGGCCGACTCACTCACACCCCATCCAGCCTGGCCTAAAGCCCCAGAGTCGGAACGAAGCCATCTGCGCCCCCCAAACCTTCGTAATCGCAAATCCAGGGGGGCCTTGAATGTGATCGGGCGCGGCAGGAGGGACTGCGTTACCCTCCCTTCCTTCTTCCGGACCCCGCAAAGCAGACCCGTCCCAACAAGGACAGACGTTGGAATCCGGGCATGCTCCAACATCGGACGAAAGAGGAAGAGAACAAAAGAAGGGGATGAAGATGGGGTGACGCTTAATCACTCAGCGACTGCACTTGCGGCCCAAGACATCCGAATAAGCCCTTCACCCAAGCCAAGCCCCTTGAACTCTCCCATCGCTACTCTCTCTCTCTCTCTCTCTCTCTCTCACACACACACACACACACATCGTGAAACCGACCTGATAGTTCACGTTCACATCGGCCATGCCGTCCGATGCAGAGTTCAAGGCCGCAGAAAACGCCAAGATGAAATGGGAAAGACAACGGGGCAGGGAGGCCGTCTATATTGGAAGTCTGCAACTGCTGACTTCTTGGTCTTTTCCCCCCCAAGTCGGCCCAACTGACGTTGACCTTGACACCCACCTCCCCCCTCTACCAGTGGGAGAAACAAGCCACGTTGGCAGAGAATAGAAGATTTCGAGAAACAGGTTTCCTTCGTGCCAAGAAAGCTTTGTAAAGTCGTCAAGTCACAAGAGGATGAAGTCACATGAGGGCAAAGAGAATCGGAAGCACGGGCTTCCTCGCGGCATCGGCGCAAACGACCACCCTCTCAGCACCGTTTCTTCACTCTTTCTCTGCGTCGCGTCAAGAAAGCACTGTGTACGTGTGTAAAATGTCGTCCCACACCAAAAAAAGACCAAAAAAAAAGACAAGCCCCCCACACACACAACCAACATCCCGTCCATGTGCGCGAACGCGCCCGTGTATATTGTGTTTGAATAGTGTCCTCCCCGCACTATCAGTGAAACTCGAAACGCGTCGGCATAAAGAAGCTAATGGGAACGCATGGACGGGGGGGGGATCAAACGGGTTCACGTCAAGTAAGCTGAGATGCCACCGCGCGGGTGGAAAAACCGCCCAAACACAACGTACAAAAGACTAGATGAACGGGTCGGCTGTGCAGCCCCCCACCTCGGGTGCTTCTCCGCCGCCGCCCAGTCGGCGCAGGGCGAAACAAGAAACAAGAAAAAGAGAGGGAAGAAACAAAACGTGGGGAGGGGGAGGGGATCGATCAACGTCGATGAGCCCGGGGGTTGACGTTTCATGCTTTCTCTCTGTCCGCACCACCGCCAACACCAACAACACCACTACCACACACACACACCTCTCTCCGGGGGTCGCGCCTCTGGGCGTTTTGCGTGGGATCGGAAGGGGGGTTCCTTGGGCGAAGCTTGTCCAGTTTCGCTTCTCCCACGGTGCCGGATGTCGATCAGCACTTGCCAATCGTGCCAACTGTGCCAATCGTACCAAGCCAATTGTTTTGGTGCTGGGCTTGGCCCGGTACGAGCTGCTGCAAGACATTGCAAGTCGGTTTCGCTACCTATTCATACCGTACGTAAGAGTGTATGCAAGGAGGAGTTCATTCACCCTCGAACAAGAAAGAGAGCGAGCGAGAGTTGAAAGATGGAAAAGAATGACAGGTCGTCGCAAATTGACCCCCACCCCCCGTCGCTTCGACGAAGCCGCAGACGAGCCGACGTGCTGCCGCTAGACCCAGGTGAGGTAAGGCGAATGCCACAGGAGCCTCTGTTTTTCTCCTGTTGCCATGGAGAGCCAAGACAAACAGTCCAACCACACTTGTAAACTGTAGTTCGAACCCATGACCGATAAACAATAACACACAACACACACATGCTTCCATTATTGACCAGAATGGCCACGCCCCCTCCTCTCCTCTCCCCTGAGCGTTCCCCTCAGGGGGGGCTATCTAACAGCGTTCCGTCCGAGAATGATACCGATCTCCAATGGTTGGTCACCTGCATGATGATACACTTACTCAATAATCACTGCTGGCCCCCTCACTGCCGCTTGGCGGTGCAAAGGTACAGCATCAGACCCAGACCTCTGCGTAAGTTGGTTCCGTTAGCTGATCGCGATTGGTGGCTGCAGCGGTCATCCCTCTCTGTCACCGCCGCCGTCCGCTGTCACGATTGCTTCTAGAAGCACCCGGGAGGAAAGGCGGATACGTTGCCACCACGCACCACGCACCACGCACCAACGAACGGCCGGGCGGGTAAGGTGCAGCAGCTCCTTGCACTCCTGTAGGTCCGTTGGCGTGCTGGCTGCATCGCTGGAGGGTTGTGGGGAAAAGCAACGAGTTTGATGGAGAGCTCGTACGTTTCCCCCCCCCCTCCCCTCTATTACTTTGCGCATAATACACCCGAGTACTCTGTAATGAGTTGGCTATAGTATAGTCAGTAAAGCTCCGTTAGCGTCCTGGGGAGGGGGGCGTCTGCAGGGTTTGCCGCGGCTCAACTGGAGACCCCAATTTAACAACAGATCCATCTGGCCAAACAGTGCCAAAGCGCGGTTCGGCTCCGTGTCCGCCATAGTGTATAATGCAAAAAAAAAAAAAAAAAAAGGGTCACTTCCGGGACTGGGGAGGAGGTGGCCTGGTGTGTACTGCGTACAGTACCAATCGCCGCCGCCTTCTATCCTCCATGGAACCCGACTGAACCATTCCGGCTGATCAACGGAGTTTGTCCGGCCCAATGCCTTCACAATGGGTACCTCGACACGGGAGTCAAGCCCCAGGGCAGGGCTCAAGAGACAACGGCATGTCGTATAGAGACTGGGCCTGCGTACATACTGAGTAGTAGTAGTAGTAGTGTAGGTATGGTATATAGTGTGTTCCCGACAAAAGAGCCCACTGACTCGTCCCTCCTCCAGTTTCTCTAGGGTTCTCGTAGAAACGGGGCGCCGGACAGGATCCCATGATCCTACTGAGAAAGAAAAAAGAAAAGAGGCCATGGTCACGGACCACAGCAGGAAACGGCCCGTTAGCCAACGGCAACCTCCACACAACGCCGTCGCGACTTGCAGGGGAGTTGGGGTCGACGCGAACCCTCACCGCTTGATGACGAAGTGCCGTGTGGAATGTCACCAGATGTTTCCCGGTGCTTTGAGGCCTGGTCTCTCCTCATAGTACTTCGTATACAGTAGTAGGACTGGAAGCAAAGGCAAGTCAGGCGTATCCCAACTTCTCCCGGGTTGCCCCTGGCCTAGCCTGGCCTGGCCTGGCCTGCCTGCACATGCGCTGCCACTATTCCTCGGGATCCCGACGTTGGGCATGTAAGTTCTGCCGGCCATCGGAACGAGTTTGTCGACGACCGCCCGCCCGACCCTAACCAGGCATCTGTCTAGGTTTCGACTTCATTGCTTTGTTTCAGGCCCTCGCGCATTTGCGACCCCAACGTGCCGCACTCGAGTTGTGTCGTGTGGTACGCATGCGGCCTTGCAAGCCGCCGCCCGTCAGCCGCCTCGATGCCATGCTGGCCATGGACCTTGACGTTCCATCCGCAAATAAGATGGCTGGTGATGTTGCGCCGTAGTGAGTCGCGCCGAGTCAAGCCGCGCCGACTCTGCACGACACTTCGGATCAATATTGGCCGTCGGCTCAGGACGCACGTCGAAGCCGTAGGCGGCTGCTGGCCCGTCTACTACGTAAAGCTAGTTTAGCAACATTCCATTCCTTCTTCCGGAACGTTTTGAGGCGTCTTGGCTCGCAGCTGCAGCTAGATCGAACCCCCCCATGTTATCCCAGCGCAGCTATTCGCCGTTGACTGTGTTGCGCGCCTGCAGCGCCGTGTGCTTGTCGCAATCTCCCAATTGTCGGGTTTGCCTTCAATAAGGGCCTCGGAGCAGCCCCGCGACTTCGGATGACGTCTGTCGTGGAGGCGGCACGCATTGAGCAATTTCAATCGGACGAGATGAAGCGGCACATCGGCCGACTCATGAATACGATCGACTTCAGCTCGTTGGGCCCGACCCGAAAGTCGACGTGCCCCCCAAACCCATTTTGGCCATGGGGGATGTAAACAAGTGTGACTGTGCAGAGTCTCCATCTCACCCACAGGTTAATGTCCGAAGATACCAGGTATGGCTGCAGACGGGCTACATGATGCAAATGAGCGAGCATACCGACCGTGCCCCGCCCCTCCCCATTGAGCCCTTGACAGGGATTCTGCGCTCCAGTGGTTAAGCCCTTTTCACTACGAGCGTTTGCCCCTTCTTGTGGGCTAATTGCTGTGCCACGTCGCAACAAGACGAAGAAAGCGCTGCTAGGTAGTAGGACCAAGAGCTTGTCGAGGTTCAACACCGATGGCTATCGGCGTTCGAGGCCGTTGCGCCGTCCTCTGCGTCAATGTCCTCCTTAGTAACACGCTCGTCGGCTCCGGAGCTCGAAGGGTCATCTCAGCAACCACAACGATCAAGATGAACGGCCGACTGCCAACCAACCCTGAGCCCAGTCGATAGTTCAGAGATCATGGGGGAGGGACGGTCGACGAGGGCCGGCTTCCACATATGTGCCATTAGCTCGCGGGAACGGCGTCGCGTGTAACTATATCCGATAGCATAAGAGATGGATCGGAATTCAAGACGTAGCGGGACAAAGGCTCTGTTGCGACCGATCCCTGCATCTTGCTTGATACGTGTAATGGCGAACCAGTAATGCCGTGGTCTGAAGACCGTGAAGCTTGAAAGGCGAATCCGCATTCGTGCCGATTACATACAACACAGAAGACGTTCTCACAGAACTTCGCCAGAGGTGGGGGACATTCACAGGCCTGAGTCGCTGGCCAAGACTTTGGGGTTCAATATTACCCACCCAGCAGAGCATCAGTGCGACAATGCCGAGCCCTCTAAGATTCCCTTGGCCCTTTACTCGCTCAACCTCCAGGATGATGGTTGATATCTCACGGCTCAGCGGAACTTTGCGGGCTGGACTTGTAAGCCAAGAGGAACCATCTATACTTGGAAATGGCCTTGTCTTAGACCAGGCAAACGAGGCGGACGTGGGTTGGAAAAAGGCGCATATCAAAATGTGCACGATGGCCGTCGTTTCCTGGAAGGCCAAGACTCTGGAGGCGTCGATTCGTTACGGGACCCCGACCTTCCCCAAGCCTAGGTACTAGAGCCGACTGACTCGGAAGGGGGGGAGGCCGTGTAGACCCGACTTGCGGCCGAATGGGTCGGGTTTGCAGCAGCAAATGCGGGAGAATCAGGGCCGTCAAATCCCCGCACTCTACAGGATGCGGGAGCGGAGGCACAGTGCAGCGATTCGAAGCAACGACATCGGGGGAACGAGGAACCGGGGGGCGCGCATCTGGGAAGCGTGATGGTGTGTAGAGGTGCAGCAGCAGTGCGGCGATACCCCGAAGGTGGTCCCAACCCAGAGCTAGTCGAAATGCCAAAATCATCCAATCCGATGGCGGGATTCTGAAATGGCTCATATCTGCCGGCTCAGCGTTGCCTCTCTCCTAACGAAAGCGAGCACAAAGACGGTGAGCGAGTGCCGAGGGTCTCCACGGGAGCTCACGAGGACAATCGCGAGCCTTGGCCAGCGAGGGCAGTTTCTCCAAGCACACCCCCGACCATCCAGGTTTCCCATCTGCTTCTTTGGTTGGGAAGAGAGGGTCTGTCATCCGATTCAGACGTAAGGATTGTAAGGAACCATACACTTGGGCTTCAGATGGGCCCGGGCGTCGTCCCGTGGGCCGTGGCAAGGCCAGGTAGGCATGCTGGGATGGTGGAAGCAGCCGCGTAGACCGTGCTCGCTATGCTCGAATTCTCGGTGAGCGATTCAAGCATAGACGAATGAACGGTCAGGCGGCTCAGAGGTATGTCCAACGTCTGACGATGGCAAAATGGCCAAGCAGACCGGGCATATTGTGCATGATGGATCATCCCTCGCCTCCACAACCGGCGAGACCGAACGCTGACCGACACGGCTCCGATCGTAAGGCGAAGGGGATTGAGGTTTTTTTTTGGCATGCAGCGCTTCGGACGGAGAAACCTGGCAGTGCTTTATCGGCTTGCGATACCCAGAAGGCTGGCTTAGTTGGGCTAGCTCCAGCGGTCGCGAAGCGAGGGAAAGAAGCGACGATTAGCCACGGTCGGAGGTCGGTGCAAAACCGACCCGCGCAATGGGAGGTACGGATCGGCCGGAGCGACCACCTGGACCGACTAAGAGAAAGGTCATCCATCGTACAGGAAAAAGCCCCCGGTCAGTATGACGTAAATCCGTAGAGCCTTTCTTGACAGATGAGCCGAGGAGGAGGGACTCGGGGCAATTGGATCAGTGCAATCCCAACAACACATCGAGTGTCTGGTCTGTGAATGTGATCCATCAAACCGGGCCATCTGCTTAGCACGGAGCAACTCTGTCATCTGAAGGATCCGTAGGGCCCGTGTGCCGATGGGCAATGAGCAGGCATCGATTGTGGAAACACATCGATATACCAGGTGGGCGACCGTACACGCAGCAGCGTTTTCCGCAGACATCGGAGGGACCCTGTATGCATGCGAGGTGCGGTGAACAGTGGATATGTATCGGCAGGGCGTACCTAACAGCACCACAACGTGGACGGGCTGTAGTGTATTAGCTCGGTCGAGGATACTTTCCGGCGATCCAGATTGAGGACAAGGAATCGAGAACAGTTCGGTGCGGGCCACTTGCCTCTCACTCACGAGAAGGACCTTGGGGAAGGGGGTCTCCGCCGCAGACTATCGCAGGTATCTGTATCCGTACACTGCACTAGTGTAAAACCCAGAACTGCGCCCAGGATTGGAAGTACATGTTTCCTCGGCTTGGAGAAGGCCAGACCAGGCGAGCTCAGACCAGACCATTGCTACCCGCGTATTCGTTTGAGTGCAGTGCACGCTGACGAGGCCAGCGAAACTTTGCGTCCCCCCGAGAAAGCCATTGGGACATCGGTAGCTTGGGCCTTGGGAGCCCTGCGAATAGAGGTGGTCCAGCACCGCTGCTTCTGTTATCCACAGCGGGGTGGAGAGGGCAAACACGTTTGCCTTCTCGTTCGTCGGCACCGCCCATCAAAGGGGGGGTGGGGCATCGGGAGGGATTTGTGGTGGGGAGGCACAGTAAGGTAGTTTAGACCACAGGCGGCTCGGGCGATACACCGTAGTGGACGGGCGGATACGCACCACATGCAGCAAAGCCGACCTAGCCTGCCTTTCTCCATGCTGGGCGTGGGTGGGGGACGTGATTTATTCGATACTTGGGGAAAAGGTGACAGGGCGTGTCTGGACCGCTGGGCTATATGCACGTCGGCCAGTGACTCGCTGCTTGTACAGTCTACCCGCCGGCGTGCTGCGTACGCAGTACTCCTCTCCAAGGGTCCCTCATCCAGCAGTGGTCAGTTGGTGTCTCCTATCTAGTTCTGGCGCTGCCAGGAAGGGTAGGTGTCCGGCAGAAGAGCAAACAGGTACCGAGTGGGCGTGCAACCGTGGATGGGCCGTGGAAGCAATGGGAGATGTTAGCGGCGCGAGTGGTGCTTTCGACGATTGCTCTAGCACAAAAGGAGACAAGGCCGGGTTATGGCGGATTAGCTGCTCCAGAAGCCTAATGTAAAATTCCAAGAGTGCCGCAGTAGGGCGATTGTATAATGGCGGGAAGCCTGTGAATAGGTGGACGTGCTGCACGTACGGTGGGAAAGGTATCCATGAGTTGGTTGTATGCGTAAGTGAATGGAGTCGCATGTACGGCATCTTCGGAGTGCCTCGAGTACCTAGCGTCCTTTTTCCTTCTTTCTCTCTCTTTCTTTTGTGTCTCGGCTTTGCGCCCAGCAGGATGATGGTTGGGTTGTGGAAACGGGACGCCCGTCACGCCTAGCGTTGGACGGGGAGTTGGCCGAGGTGCCGATTCTAGTAGATGCGCCGTCCCTGGTTGGACGAGAGGCGTTGGAGTACCGTCGCCTGCTGTTGTTCTTACACAAATATTCGTGATGCTATCTGTTGCAGAACCGGTAACAGACCGTGGGGGAAGGATACGGCATGAAGGAGGGACATGTCGAACAAAGGTAACCCTCCGGCACGTATCTGACTGACCTGCTCGTGAACAGAAATTCGCCTTACCCCTAGCCGCTGACTGCCTTCTACAATTGTGGTTTCTCGTTGGTTATTGTCTTCTCTCTGCGGTCCGGGGTAACCTCCCCGATGGAAGCCAAGGGATATGGAAAATGACGCTCTGACAGTGCAGGTAAACAGTGTCAGATTGGAACAGGGTGTCGTCGGGTCGGGTTCGTCTATGAGAAAAGTTTGAAAAGGCTGTTTCCTGATAACGGGACGATTGGCAGATTGAATCCAACCTCGCAGGGATCATGACAGTTGCTCCAGCCTCCCAGGCCGGGCACCCCTCCCCAAAGCCTGCGTGCGTGCGTGCGTGCGTGCGTACGGATATGCTCGTCCAAGCTCAATCACGAATGGCAGGGCGGCTTGCACCCCCAAGTCCCCCGTCACCATATCACAGTGGCTCATGACTGGCAGCAGAGATTTGGAGGACCAAAAGCTTGTTGTGATCCACTTGCCTTGGAGTCTTGGACGAAGAAGGGGGACGTACTTTGGCCGGCGAGGACTGTGTGGACCCGATCAGCATCCATGTCGAGAAACGACAGGGAAGATACGTACTTTAAATTTTTCATAACTTTATACCACCAGGTACCCCCGTATTGTTTCCGTGTCTGTCCTTTTGGGTGGGTGAGTTGACACCACCCGGGGGAAACGCCTACGGCATGTTATCCGCAGTGCGCGATGACTGATGAAGAATGATGACTGAGCTTCTCCGAGTCTTAGCGAGAGGAAAAGGAAGGAAGGAGAAAAAAAAAGCTCGTCGCACTACCGCCGGGCGAGACAAGCGTCGTGGAAGCGGCCATATGCGCCAATGGGCGTCGCGCTATTCCAATTGACAGTAATGAGGCACTTAATGGCCGTTGGAAGCAAAGAAAGTGCCACTTGAACCGTTGCTGACCGCCAGCCATCCCACCCCATCCGTGACGGGGGGAGCGGAAAAGCCCAAGCTCATGCGGTTCACCTACAGATTATGGTAAGCTGGTGAAAAGAAGGGTAGGGAAGCATCAGCAGCACGCTCCAACGGGCGAACCCCGAGACGACAACAGAGGCGGGCGGATCATGCCCGCCGACCGACCTGTCCTGTCGTCGACTTTAGGGGGGGAAGCCCTTGAGAGCAGTGTCGTCATCACCATCATGACCGTCAGCTGGCCGCGGGTCGAAAATCGCGCAAGCCGTTCTTCCTATTTGCCTGGGCACAGCTTCGGAGATTCCGGGGAAGGAGGCGAGGCGGAAGAGCCGTTTCGAGACGAGGGAATAAGAGAACGTAGCAATCAGGTAATGCAAAAGTGAATGGATTGAGGTAGGGTCTGGCCAATTCAATACGCTCGCGCAGATGAAGAACAACTTACATTAGGATTACCTACAAGCCTGCTTGGCTGACACGGCTCCTTGATAGCCGACCGAGAACAAGGTACCACCGACATCAGGTAGCGCTGGCCAAGGGTGTACTTCTCTAGTGTAGTGTAGCTGACCTGGGCCGCCGATGTGTGTGCGGTCCTGGACTCGCCTGGCGTGAGTGAGGGACAGAGAACGTGTATGGTAGGCGTTCCGCCCTGTCGGCGACTCCACAAGCTCGCGGAAAGGTGTGGGAAACTTTGAACTGGTGCTCCCCATGGTCGATGATGAGCGAGGTATCGCCGACGCCGCAGCGAGCCAATGATAGGCATTGGGTGTGTGGAGAAAGCGATGGTTCCAGAGAAACAGTAAAGGAGGGCAACGAAGAGAAGAAGAAAATTTAAGAAAAACTCGTTAGTGCAAGAAGCTAATTCGCCCAGGATAACAGCGAACTGGTACGTAGTATCCGTAGGGAGAAGGAAGAAAAACAAAAGGAAAAAAAAACTGTCGGGTGGACCACCTCGCTACTTTCAGAAGAAAGTCCCACTTAACTTCCACATCTGAGCCATACACCGTACGCTGAAGATGCAACCCACTTCTTTCTCCCAGGTACCTACCTGTCTCTCATGCCCGCGCCTGGGAAACCTGCACCTCACCTGGTCCTAGGAACCGTGGCCCGGCGAGTCCATGTGGGGACCTGTACTTTGTTTACTCGCGAGATTACCTCGTGCATTCGACTTGCGCACTGTGACGTTCACTGGCCTGCCTGTGTGTGTGTGGTGCGCATGTGTATTTACGGATGGTTGTGAGATAACGCAGGGATCTCCAGGACCGTCCGTGGTTTTGTTTGCATTATACATATGTCTCCCCTAGAGCTATGCCCAAGCGCTGCCATCCCATCCTGACCTAGTCATTGCATCCCCATCCGCGCACCAAAAGTGAGATGGAAGGAGCCCACGGAGGGAAGCACCGCATCTAAAGCTATCGGGGGGTTTTGAACGAGATTAGGCTGGTCCGTGTTGCATAACAATGCCAAGCTCGTTGTTTTCCCCCCTCCTCCGTCGTCCTTCTTGCTCGTAATATTCTCGTTCGTTACCTACCTGCATGTCACGTCGCCCGCTTATCATTTCTCTGCCTGCAGTCATATTGGCTAGCTGTGCTGTCCCGCCCAACTGCCGCCATATCCAGGCACTTGCACATCCTGTCCCATCCCCACTCTACCGTCGCACTCAATTTCAATTCGTACTGTCTTGCCCTGGGGTACCTCGCCCCCAGGTCAATGTATTCCAATACTTTATTCAGATAGAGCATGCACGAGGTATCTTGCACCATCAATGCTTTCCCTCGTCTGTATGGTTTTCAATGGGTCCCCCCATCCCCCGTCTACACTTGGTCTGATCCTATCCTGTCCTGGCCTGGTTCTGGCCTTGAGGCCCTGTCATTCTCCGAATCAAGTCCTCGTCCATGCCAAGCAGTCTCCGTAGAGAGTGTAGCGTGCTGGGTACTGCGAGGTCGACAACGGTAACTGACTGGCCGATCTGGGCGTGGTACCTGACTGTTGTTGTTGTCGCTTGTTGCTGGCTGGGTTACAGGGTACCATGGACCGATCAGCAATGCTTGTAGCTTCTCCAGCTATTGCAGCTTTCTCCGCGACCTCTCCGAGCAGGTACCTGGGTACCTTGAACCTTGCTTGACCTTGACCTCGACCTTACCTCACCTTCCCTGCCATTCGTCTGTTCCCTTGCCTTACTACGCAGGTTCTTACCTCACCTCGCTCACCTTTACGTGAGGGCCTCACGCCTTCCTGCCTGCTTGGGACAGAAAATACTGGAGATGTGAGGGGGCTACTCGCAGCTTCCGGGGCCTGAACCTGCCTTGGCTTGCCTTACCTGCCCATCCCTTCCCACTTGCCTTACCGTTGCCGAACGCTGCCGCTATCGAGCCGCTCTTTCTTCGCTCGTCTGTCGCTGTTTCGCCGTGGGCACGTAGTAGGTGTCCCGATTAGGATTGGCTCTTCTTTCTTTCTGGGTCGCAAGGCAAGGCAGGGCAGGTGCGGTGCGGACGCCGTTCACTCACCATCACAATCGCTGGGGACCAGGACGGGGGACTAGGACTGGGACTGGCGCCGCCGGATAGCTCGCTCCCATGCTCCACACCCACACACCCACGTTCACGTCCCACGCCCACGCCCACGCTTGCTTGCCTACGCCGGCAGCTTTCTCCATTGACTCTGCCGCCTGCATACACGCCCACCCCATCCGCCCACGTCCCACGTCCCACGGCCCACGGCCCAGTGGCTGCTTGTTGCTCGGGTCTCTGTTCCTCTCTCTCACTTACCTTCGCGGCCACTCCTACTACGGCTCGTTCCTCTTAAGTAGCGAAGCTTCCTCCCGCCTCACCCGGAGTTCCTTTTCCCTTTCTCTTTCTCCCATCACCCACGAAGGCTGCCTTATATAGATTGCCCTTCACAATTCGTGTGGTGCTCAAACCTCTCTCCCTCATCTCTCTCCCCCTCTCACCTTTCCCTACGCGTTCTCCTGCGACCTCACCAATCCAGTATTCCTAGGCCCGTCCTAAGAAGAAACACAAGCAGCGCCTCGCCGTACACCTCGGACTTCACTCGAATACACCAATTCCTATCCGCGACAACACTCACCTATTCGCGCATAATAAGCTTGAGCAGAGCTCGTCTGTCTCGCAACCACCGCAATGGCCGACTCCAACGCCACTGCGGCCCCTGCTCTCAGCACGCCCATTGAGAGCCACAAGTTCGATGAGAAGGAACGCCCTGTCGACGCCTCTCCCGCCAACCCCAAGGTTGAGGCCGACGACGAGGAAGATGAGGACATGGACGCCCTGATCGAGGACCTTGAGTCCCAGGATGGTCACGTCGATGAGGAAGAAGAGGGTACGTTGCCACCCCTTGGACCCATCGAGGAGGCACTGGCGCATCACTTGCTTTTGCTGCCAAGTCTTTTCTTGAGGTATCGGACCATTGTCGATCAAGTTTTGCTAACAGCTTCGTTGCAGAGGATGGAACTCCTGGTATGGGCCGCGTCGTCCCCGAGGAGCAGCTCCAGACCGACACCCGTCTCGGTCTCACTGAGCAGGAGGTTCTCAACCGCCGCCGCAAGTGGGGTCGCAACGAGATGGCTGAGCAGAAGGAGAACCTGATCCTCAAGTTCTTCATGTTCTTCGTTGGTCCTATTCAATTCGTCATGGAGGCTGCCGCCGTCCTGGCTGCTGGTCTTGAAGACTGGGTCGATTTCGGTGTCATTTGCGCTCTCTTGCTGCTCAACGCTGCCGTTGGTTTCGTTCAGGAATTCCAGGCTGGATCTGTAAGTCAACACAGCCCCACATCGCTGGCATGCGTTGCCAGGGGTGCCACAAAACCACATTGCTGACTGTCCCCACTCTAGATTGTCGCCGAACTCAAGAAGACTCTTGCCCTCAAGGCTGTCGTCCTCCGTGACGGTACCCTGAAGGAGATTGAGGCCCCCGAAGTCGTCCCTGGTGATATCCTCCAGGTTGAGGAGGGTACCATTATCCCCGCTGATGGTCGCATTGTCACCGAGGATGCTTTCCTTCAGGTTGATCAGTCCGCCATCACTGGTGAGTCTCTGGCCGTCGACAAGCACCGCAACGACAACTGCTACGCCTCTTCCGCCGTCAAGCGTGGTGAGGCTTTCGTCATCGTCACTGCCACTGGTGACAACACCTTCGTCGGTCGCGCCGCCGCTCTCGTCAACGCTGCCTCCGCCGGCTCTGGTCACTTCACCGAGGTCCTGAACGGCATTGGTACCATTCTCTTGGTCCTTGTCGTCTTCACCCTGCTCATCGTCTGGGTTTCTTCCTTCTACCGCTCCAACGGAATTGTCGACATCCTCCGCTTCACCCTCGCCATTACCATCATCGGTGTCCCCGTCGGTCTTCCCGCCGTCGTTACCACCACCATGGCTGTCGGTGCTGCCTACCTTGCCAAGAAGAAGGCCATTGTCCAGAAGCTCTCCGCTATTGAGTCTCTTGCCGGTGTCGAGATTCTTTGCTCCGACAAGACCGGTACCCTCACCAAGAACAAGCTCTCCCTGGCCGAGCCCTACACTGTCAACGGTGTCGACCCCGAGGACCTCATGCTCACTGCCTGCTTGGCTGCTTCCCGCAAGAAGAAGGGTATGGACGCCATCGACAAGGCTTTCCTGAAGTCGCTTCGCTACTACCCCCGCGCCAAGTCTGTTCTGTCCAAGTACCAGGTCCTCGAGTTCTTCCCCTTTGACCCCGTCTCCAAGAAGGTCACTGCCCTTGTCCAGTCCCCCGCTGGTGAGCGCATCACCTGTGTCAAGGGTGCTCCCCTCTTCGTACTCAAGACTGTCGAGCAGGACCACCCCATCCCCGAGGAGATTGACCAGGCCTACAAGAACAAGGTTGCCGAGTTCGCCACCCGTGGATTCCGCTCTCTCGGTGTTGCCCGCAAGCGTGGTGACGACGGTGCCTGGGAGATCCTCGGAATCATGCCCTGCTCTGACCCCCCTCGTCACGACACCGCCCGCACTGTTAACGAGGCCAAGTCTCTCGGTCTGTCCGTCAAGATGTTGACTGGTGACGCCGTCGGTATCGCTCGTGAGACTTCCCGCCAGCTCGGTCTCGGCACCAACATCTACAACGCTGAGCGCCTTGGTCTCGGTGGTGGTGGTGACATGCCCGGTTCTGAGGTTTACGACTTCGTTGAGGCTGCCGATGGTTTCGCCGAGGTCTTCCCCCAGCACAAGTACAACGTCGTTGAGATTCTCCAGCAGCGTGGCTACCTCGTTGCCATGACTGGTGACGGTGTCAACGACGCCCCCTCCCTGAAGAAGGCCGACACTGGTATCGCTGTCGAGGGTGCCTCCGACGCTGCTCGCTCCGCCGCCGACATTGTCTTCCTCGCCCCCGGTCTTGGCGCCATCATTGATGCCCTGAAGACTTCTCGCCAGATTTTCCACCGCATGTACGCCTACGTCGTCTACCGTATCGCGCTGTCCATCCACTTGGAGATCTTCCTCGGTCTGTGGATTGCCATCCTCAACCGTTCCCTGAACATTGAGCTTGTTGTCTTCATCGCCATTTTCGCCGACATCGCCACCCTGGCCATCGCCTACGACAACGCCCCCTTCTCCAAGAGCCCCGTCAAGTGGAACCTGCCCAAGCTCTGGGGTATGTCCGTTCTCCTCGGTATCGTCCTCGCCGTCGGTACCTGGATCACTGTCACCACCATGTACGCCCACGGCCCCAACGGAGGTATCGTTCAGAACTTCGGTAACCTCGATGAGGTTGTCTTCCTCCAGATCTCTCTCACTGAGAACTGGCTCATCTTTATCACCCGTGCCAACGGCCCCTTCTGGTCTTCCATCCCCTCGTGGCAGCTCGCCGGCGCCATCTTTGTCGTCGACATCCTCGCCACCTGCTTCACCATCTGGGGTTGGTTCGAGCACAGCCAGACCTCTATCGTCGCCGTTGTCCGTATCTGGATCTTCTCCTTCGGTGTCTTCTGCGTCTGCGCCGGTGTCTACTACCTCCTTCAGGACAGCGCTGGCTTCGACAACCTCATGCACGGCAAATCGCCCAAGGGCAGCCAAAAGCAGCGCTCGCTCGAGGACTTTGGTAAGTTTTTATAACCCGCACTTCCCCACACACAATGTGTCTTGTTACAGAATAGCGGCTAACCGTTCCATCAGTCGTTTCCCTGCAGCGTGTCTCCACCCAGCACGAGAAGTCGCAGTAAAGAGGAATTCCTTGGCAGAGTCGGGCCTGTCCATGCCGTTCAATATGCCATGGACGCGCTCCATCGACTCCGCAGGACCCTCTTCCTGGGCCTGATTGACTCTGGCCCCTAATGAGACCGGAAGAGATGCCGACTTACGCCCACGACATTCATCTTTCTTTTATGTTTAAAATTGTACGATGATAATATTATCATCGGTAATTACTGTGATCGAGTTGAGAGAGGGAGAGAATACCCTTAGTGCGTCATAGACCTAATACAAATTCGTAAAATTAGTAAAAACACATGGTTTCCATCTGTGAAATGTCGTAGAGACGAATGACTTTGTAGTCCCTTGCTACTGAACAAATTGTACGAACAATTGCTTGTCATGTACAGTTTTTATAGAGATGCCATTCTGCTGCACATGCCCAGCAGCGCACATAAACTGGATGGTTTAGTAAAGACCGAGTCATTGCCCTTTAGTCAAGCAATCGTCACTCGATTTGCTTCTACTAGAACTTTATTTTGATTGAAATATATAGTCACGTGGTTTGCTACTGGGGAACAACAACGTCCTTGGAAGTGTCCAGCTCTTCGTGTCTTCTCAGGTCCATGGGGCGGTCAAGTAGGGGCACAACGTAAGGGTCAAACGTCTTCCAGTAGGGGTTCTCGAGGTGGTACTTTTGACTCTGCAGTGGTTGTTGGTTAGCGATTGAAATACAATGTGTGAGTGAGTATTCCCGCAAAGAAAGAGAGAGAGAGAGAGAGAGAGAGAGAGAGAGAGAGAGAGAGTGTGTGTGTGTGTGTGTGTGGTTGTAAGGGCGATGTAATGCGGCCATGCCGGCGCCACTTACAAACTCGGTCTCGAAGCGTTCGACGATGGTGAAGGACCGGGGGTCGTGGACGTCCTGCATGACGAACCAGCTGACGGTCTCGCGGTCCTGGGAGTAAACGCGCGAGGCCTCGACGAGCTTGGCCTTGAGACGGTCGACCGAATCCGGGTGGTCGTTTGCGTGAAGGTGGACGGTGATTGTGTAGACCATTGTCGCGATTGGAAGGGGGAGGAAGGATGTCGACGGGTGGTCTCTGGCGGTATGTTTTTGTTGAAACGTTGTTCGATTGGGTAATTGGCGTCGAGGCTGTTGTGTAGGTAGGTAGTTTGTGACGGAGATGTTTGGCAGAAAGAGGGAAGGGGCAGGAGAGCTCCCCGACAGCTATCTGGTAACGGGCGAGGGGTAGAGGGGTAGTTTTTGGGCTTGGTAGAGGGTGGAGACGAGATGCTTTGGAGGGAGGGGTTGAGAGTGGGGAGGGAAAGAGAGAGACAGTGGGGGGGGGGTGAGTGAGATGGTTCACGTTCAACAGGCTTGAGGCTTTTGAGTATGGACAGCGTTGGAATAAACGTTTGGGACAGCATGGGGGTGCTCTTGGGGGCCACTTTCGGGTCTCGCAATTGCGTCTTCTAAAGAGACAGCTGGTTCCGGGGCTTGGGGTTCACAGGTCTTGGAGGGAGGGCTTACGACGAAGGTTGGACCTCCGAGCCAGTCGTCGAATCAACTTGACCTATATGTCTATTGCACCGCTACCCGGCTGGCATGGCTATCGAGATCCATGCGACCTATTGTCCGGCCCCATACTTCTGGAACCTCCGGCACCGGCTGTACGTCAGGCAATGATACCCGGAGGCGTCGTAGACTGCCGTGGTCCGCGCCGTGGCCGTTCTCAGACTATGGCGGCAGCCATACAGCGAACCACCCACCTACCCAATCAGCTAGCCGTCGGGTGGCAGACATCAACACTCTTACTCTCAGAGCCGCGTAGCTCGGGACCGGCATGGACTTTGGAGCTGTCGAAGAGACGCCAAGCTTTCTGTTAGTGAAGGGGGTGGCGCCAGGTCATCGGCCCGGCCGTTGTTGTCTCAGTAAGGCGCACTTGGGCAGACGAGACGGTGAGACTGATCGGGGATAGGTCGGTACCAAGATGGCGGGCGCCGGTTCGATTCTGTCGTGTTGGCGCGGCCGACGATTCCAGCGAGCGTTGCCCCAGACTAGTCCAGTACGCCGCATCTCACCAGCTCGCCTCATGTACTTTCCCAACTTGGCGTCTCGCCTTGCTGTGGGGTTCTCTGCTTACTGTTGCTTTTGGAAGCGGCGTAAGCGACTGGTTTTGATGGCATAGTGCACAGTATCAGCATACACCCGACCTTAGCGGAGGATACTTATGCCAATGCCGGCTCCGGCACCGACCCGCCGCTTCACCGCGACATGACCCACTGTTTTCTTCCATCTTCGGCCACGGTGCCTACAACCACTATCCGTCCTTCTTTCCTTCTCGCCTTTACATCCGTCACGCCGCAGGCCACTCTATCCCGCAAGCCGAAGCCCGCTCGCAACACCCTTAATTAATCGAACAGACTGTAAAGCTCTGTTTGGATCTCGAACCGGGAAAGCACGCTAGTTAAGATCTATTTCTTCTCTTCCTAGTCTCCTTTGGGGTAAATTATCTTCAGCCGCCCACATCTCTAGGTTTCAGCCGTGTCCACACCTCAAACAATCGCCCTCGAACCTCTGATCTGGACCCTTTCGGACCCATGGTGCCGGCGCCACCAAGTCGGACTGAATCCCAAACACCATGGCACCCCAACAGAGGATGCAAATCCCAGGATATTACTACGGTACTATGCACCCCCCCTATCGTTGTTACTTCCACTTCCTGCACACCGGCTAACTTGGAGGACATATAGATGAGGAAAAGGGCAAGTACTTCAAGGTCGAAAAGTCCACGTCGGCACCGCAGGGCGCCGCTTGGTCCGCGGACAGCGTCAAGCGCCGCAAGATCCAGCACGGCGAGGCCGAAGCCGTCGCCGCGCGCCAGGAGCGCCTGAAGCGCCACATCGTCCGCTCCGCCGTGCTACGGGACCCGCTCCTCGGCGGTCTTCTCGACGTCGAGCTCGGTCTCCGGCGGGAGCGGCGAATGCGTGCCCATGCTGGCGTGGGTGCGGAGGACATCCCTGCCACGGCATGGACGAAAGGGTTAGTCGACAAGGGCGAGGTGCCGTTCGTGCCCAGTTTCGCGAGGCAGAGTTTCCCGAATATCCCGTGCTTCTATGTTGGTGGGGATGATGTCAAGACGGGGCTGGGCGTTGCGTATGCCAGTGAGTCTAGACCTTGGAGGTGGTGCTGGGGGTGTGCTGATGTCGGTAGCTTTGGATGAGGAGACTTTGATAGGGTCTTATATCCCCACCGACGAGGACGAGAGGTGAGCTTCACGGGCGTCCGTATGGCTGCGCATGTTCTTATCGTACCAGGATATCTTTCAGCACCGATGCCTCGAGCCGCCCAGAGCGCCGCCTGTCGCACCGACATGAGATGATCGGTTGTCCACAGATCTCATCCATCAATTATCACCCGCACTCCCACCGCATTATAGTGTCCTCCCGCGAACCAAGGAACACATGCGACATTTACCTGTTCTCCCCGCCCAAGTCCGCCCCGAACGATGATCGGCCTCTGTGGCTGCTCGACAGAGGTGATACCCTCCTGCCCTTTCACTTTCCTCCTGTGCCCCTATTCTAACATGTCCAACCCATGTATCAGCAAACAATCTCCGCCACATCTCCTTCAACACCGGCCGCCGCGAAGGCGTTGTGAACCAGACGACGCCAGCGCCGCCCTCGTCGTCTTCCCTCACCTGCGTCATCGGCACCTCCTACGGCCTTCTCAAGCTCACCTCGGACGAACGCATCCACTGGCTCGGCCCAGCTCGCCCGCGCCCAGGCCCCGCCGAGGGCGATTTCTTCGACCAGTCCTTCCTCCCCTCTAACCCCAATGTTCTCCTCGCCGGCGGCCGCAACCGCGACGTCCGGATGATCGACATGCGTGTCAAGTGGTCCGAGTGGGATAACATCCCCGTCGGGCCTGTAGCGCGCCTGAGGGCTGTGAATCCGCACCAGTTCCTCGCTGCGGGACCGCGGTCACGGATGGCGCTGTTCGACATCCGATACCGGAAGCGCAAGCCGAACGGCACAAGGCCCGTGGTGGAGTTCGCGGGGTACCGGAATGAGGCGCACATGCACGTCGGCTGGGACGTCGACGTGGACTCGGGCGTGGTCGCAGCGGCGCACGACGACGGGCGCGTAGGTGTGTACTCGCTGCTCTCGGGGCGGAGGCTGACATGTCCCGCGGTCGACGCCGTCGTGGCGAGGACGCCTGTTCGGAGTCTGCATTTCCAGACGATGCCGGGGCGGAGGCATGCGAGTCTGTTCGCAGGCGTGGGGCCGGATCTGAAGATGTTTTCGATCGGGGCGCCGGGGGCGGACGACGAGTGTTAGATATTGAGAGGCGATGGCGGCAAAGAAGATGGTGGCAGGTTGGTGCCCTGGCTGTATGGCTACAGGCTGGGAAGTAAACCGGTGAGGATTGTCTTGTGGAGCATTTTCAAGTATCGTGTTTAGACGCATGCCTTCTGTTTTCCTTTTCAGATGAGTTGAGGTCGGAGATGGATACGTGACTTGCATCTTGCCTCGACTTTGACTATGACTCCGAACCTTACCCATCCCCTTCGCCTGATAAGAGGCCCCTGTTCAACGGCGAGCTCCTCAGACATCCTGTCAGGTACTATCCCTTGGAGGAGGCTCGATGATTGCCTAGTGAGCTAGGCAGATCATATTAAGCTGTTATATAAGTCCTCTATCAAATTGAGGTTCCCAGAGGGAGACTGTTGGTGGGAGGCTCTCAAGACAAGGACTCTGCCCGCTTCTGGTAGGCTTGTTTTGCCTTTGACACTGGCCATTTGTCTTCATACGCCACTGAGGCCTTTACTTATCTTGACTACTCTCCTCGCCCATCACCACTCGGTCCTCAGCAACTCTCCACCAGTTCTTGGCGGACAGGTCCCGGTTTGGCTGTGCAGCAAGTCTGTCCTCCTCACTACCAAAAGGCAAGGGGTTTCAGTTCAGGCTGCTTCTAGTGCTGGGTCTGGCACTGCAAGAAAACGCATACCGCGCTGGAAAGATCCAAAGTCGTGGTCACGTCACTCCAACGAAGATAGCAGGCGGGTGCCCGTGATGGCGTCGTCGTCGTGTCTGGACCTCCAAAGACCACCTGCGTTGGATGCAGCCTTTCATCGTCGGGTCCGTTCGAAGTCCGGTATAGCTGCTCGACCCATCAAGTGACGATATTAGGACGGAAACGTAGAGATATCGAAGCAAGTGGGTAGATCATGACGGGAACGCCGTCCAGAATTATGCAGCAGTTGCTGCGTTCTTTATTTTTGTAGTGCCATACACATGTTGCGCCGCCAGAGGTCCTGAGCCTCTCCCGTAACGCCGAACCATTCTCGACAAGTTTGGGCCTCCTGGTAATGATTCCTTTTGTGCCAAATAAAAATTGAGTACGCCATATCAATGATACTATACCTCCCAGCCCGCGCCGCCCGTCAACCTTCAACGCCAGCAACCGATCACCTTTTGCTGGTCAGCTCTTACATGCGTCTACATCTATGTAACAAAGCAAGGCGAACCTGTGCTTCTCAGATGTTCGGGTTAGGCCGAATACCTCCTGGGTTTACCCGAGAGGCCCTTTAGAGTATTTGTCCGGGGCGATTACATCTTCAGATTGTACGTCCCCGCGAGCTTGGGAAACGTTTGGGCAAAGGCCTGACCAAGCGTCCAGTTCTCCAGCCTCCGCAGATGCCGCTCGAACACCGGGTTGATCAGCACCTCGTCCGAATCCGGCACCTGTAGCAGGGTGTCCGTCTCCTCATACGGCCAGTTCAGGCTCAGGGTCGTCGTGAACGGCACAAAGAAGTTGTCGAACAGGTACTCGCGCGGGTTGTAGTCCCGGCAGAGCTTCTCGCGCATGGCCGGGAAGGGCACGTGGTCGATCCAGGCAGGGTGCTCGGTGAAAAGCTGCGAGGGCCGCGGGCGCGCCCACTCGGGGAGGCGGTCGTAGTTCTCCTGCGTCGGCGAGATCTGCCAGCGCATGATGAGGAACATGATGTACAGGACGGCGACGCGCTGGGGCAGGGCCGAGAGGTCCGGAAAGGTGGCGAGGATGTCGGTGAAGACCTTGGAAAGCGGGTGCGAGAACTTGCTGTTGGCGGGGTTGAGGAGCGAGAGCACCGACGGGTAGCGCGGGCCGATGATCTCGTGCGCCGAGAGGCCGTCGGCGGCCCGCTGGCGGCGCTCGTGAAGGAAGTCGAGAAGGAGGCTGTCCAGCGGGCACGTCGGCCCGCAGTTCTTGACTTCGGCCGAGTAGCTCGCCAAGCCCCTCGACTCGGCGGGCGCGCATGGCACCTGCGAAGGGCATTCGGCCTGCGACCGGGGGGTGTGGCCGGTCGGTCCGCTGAGGGACGGGCTTCGACTGTGTTGGAAGGGGCCGACGCCGGTCCAGTCGTGTTTCATGGGGACGTGATGGTAAGTCGGCGAGTCCTGGGCGCCGTTGACGCCGCTCTGGATCTTGCTGAGGCGAGCGTTCGGATCGAGAAGGAATTCCAACCCTAGCTTCTCCGGGCCGAGGTCGAGACTATGACGGAGGTCTTGCCGCTGCTGGTTCAACATCTTGCTCGCGACATACATGTGGTTGGGGGGAGACAGGTCCGGGACGCCGCTTCCCGGCGTCGCCTGCCCGCCGGCGTTGGGGTCGAGGGAGCCTGGTGAGGCCGCGCTATTCGGCGTCGACGCGTTGTTCGCCGAGATGGGCCCGTTCGGCTGATGGACATGCGAGTAGCTTGCGCTGGGGGAGGGGAAGACGGGAGGAGGTTCTACCGGAGCTGTGGATCCGTTAGGGCCGTGCCGGGCATGCAGATCGCCGAGCTGTGACGAAGCCGATATCAGCGGCTGGATGGAGGCGATGAACGCCGCCAAGCGGCGTTTCAACTCGGCATTCTCGGCCTCGACGGCCTCCTTGGCCCTCTGGACGGCCTGGAGGTCCTGGTAGGGCTGCTGGGAAGTCAACTCCTGGATGCGGCGCTCGAGGGTCTCGATCTGGTTCTTGGTGCGCTCCCGGATGGCTCGCTGGGCTTCCCTGTCTGATCACGGGTGGTAATGGCACATCGGTCAGCCGTGGTGCGTCGTCACCGAGTGCAAGGAGGCAGTCAATGCTGTGGGGGTGGGACATAGGGTAAAGTGGGTAGCGTACGGAACGATTCGGCTTAACGGGAGACGTGTGGGTGATATATGATACCAGGCACAATACAAGCGTGGAGCAAAAGACGTGATGATGACAGTACGGGCAAGCAAGGGCAGTGATTATGCTCACCGTTAGCGCGCTTCTTAGCTAGCTGCTCGGGCGTCAGGTTGGCGACACCCCTGGAACCAGGACCCGTGCGGCGTTTCTTATTCACGTCACCTAACGGCTGAGAGGCAGGCGAGGCATCGGCGCCGCTCGGCGTGTCTAAGTCGGCATTGCCGGTCCCTGCGGGGCTGGACTGGTCGGGGGCACCACGCTTGCTGTTGTGAGTGAGGCCGGGGGTCACCGACGAAGCCACGGAGCCGGCGGGACTGGGATGGCTGGCAGCATCGGAGGCCATGGGAAATCGGGAGGAGCGGGCAGAGAGTGACGGCAGATGAGGATCGGGAATTCCACGTCACCTCCGGACTCGCCTGGTCAAGTCAGGCCAAGCTCCGCTCGGTCAGAAAGCCGGGTGCTGCCCGTAATCCAGCGGCGGCGGCCGAGAGGCATAGGCCTGCCCTGCTGCTGCTGCTGCTGCTGCTGCTGCTGCTATCTGACCTGTGCCCCGTACTGTGGATCAACTGGAATGGATGACGACGACGGGAATGGAAGGTGAAGGTTGGGCCCCTTGACTTATTTCTCTTTACTCTGCACCCCCCTTGTTTCCTGTTGAGCAGAGGGGGGGCGAGTGTCTTGTCCTTTGAGCCCCTGTTGGATGTTTGTTTCTTGGTTCTGCTGGAGCTGGCAGCACAAGGGTGCGGCAGACTCAGGTGCGGCAGACTAGCGGTGCAGCGCAGCGTGGAGCAGTGAGCGGGCGAGAATGGAAATAACGGAATTTTTCTTGGTACGATGGGGGAGAATGCTGTGGTTTCTCTGGGGGTCAGTCTGGCTTGGGAGGACGGGTGACAGGCGAATCGGAGAGGATATGAATCGTCCAGAGACGGGAGGACGGCTTCGGAAGGCTTAGGTCCCGAGTCATGAACGGTCCGGTAGACTGAGCAGGTTCGTGCTAGCCTCGGGCTGCAGGCACCCTGCTGCGGACAGGGGGGAAGTGGGTCGATGGGGCAGGGCAAGTAAAGTAAGTCTTCGGGTGTGATGTTTGTTGCGGCCTTGTCGCCGTATGCGGCGTCGAGCTTCTTGGAGTGTTCGTTTTGTCTGGAAAGTCGGGGATTGTGACCAACGACCATGAAAGACAACTAACAAAGATGTTTCCGCGACTGTGAAGGAAAGATGAGAAAAACTTTGGCTAGTTAAGAGTTTTAAAATAGAGTTTGTCGCGTCAGAAGAGCCAAGGGGGGGGAGGGGTTTGGCCATGGTCAACGACCGTGTCCAAAATGTGCAAGGTATCCTGCCCAATCATGTGCCATGCTAGTCTCTTGCCCTTGTTTCTTGTGCAACCGATTCGGATGCATGGCCTGGATAACAAGTATGGAACCTCGTAGTGTGGCCTCGTTCGCGCCACCACAGGCCGGACTCGATACCTTCACATGTCGAGCGCGATTGAACAAAGGGTCTTTGGAAAGATTCAAGAAAGCAAACTGTCGTTCTAGACTCGCAGGGTGGGGGCGCGACGTCAAGCCACACCCCGCGCCCTCAAACCCCATTTCCTGGTCCCTAAGCCAGCATGCGCGCAAATCTGGGTATCCATTGAAAAGAAAACTATCGTCGGTATCGTCAACATCGTCATTGCACAAACTCGAGAAACTGCCTCACTCGAGACACTCTAGTTTTTCATCGCCTCAACAAATAGCTCCCGCATGCCTTTGAGCAGTACCGCCAGCTCTCTCGTCTCGTTGAGCTGGTCGAGCACCCGCTCCACCCGCTCGCGCTCCAGCTTGGGTCGGCAGTGCCGGATATCGTAGTCTCGGCTCGACGTGTTAAGCTCAAACCATGCTTCTCTCTCCCAGTCCTGGTCGTCGACATATGTGTAGACGAACTTCAGCCGGTCGTCCTTGCCCGCGCCTTCGATCCGCAATCCCAAGTTCTGCTGCCAGAATTCAAGTTCGGGGACGTTGAACCGCGACTGCGCCTCCAGCTGCTTCGTATGTGCCCGCTGTGCCGCCAGCCGGGCGTCGATCTCCCGTTGTGTCTCCTCGATTTGCTTCTTGAGGGCGTCTCTTGTCGCAAGGTGCTTGTCGCGTTCTTCGGATAGCTGTGCGATGGCTGCTTGCATCTCGCGCGTTTCGGCCTTCTCTTTGGCAACCGTCTGCTGGTGTGTACTGGTCTTGAGTTGCAAGATCTCAATGTCTTTCTTCTTCATGCGTTGATCCTCTGCGACACGTCAGCATTCTGATCTGTATGTACCGGGTGGCCGCGCTTTACGTACCTTGCAGTTCTGCAATGTTCATGCGAAACTCGTTCCTCTCCTCCAAAACGCGCTTTCGGCCATGTTCGATGAATGTGTCAAACTTGGAGGTGAATTTGGTCATGCGTTCGCGAAGCTCTTCAAAGCCAAAGTTCGCATTCGGCAGCGTCTCTGCGACGGACGGAGTCGCCATCAAGGACTGCCGGTTGAGGCTGGCGGACAGCGACGACTCTCGGAATGCCGACGACATATTGGGCAAAATAAGTTTCGGGGGTGCGACCCTCGACTTCAGTTCAAAATTCGAGATGGGCGTATACCGTCGAAAGCAAAAGGTCCGCAATTCGCATGTGAGGGAGGGAGGGGCTAGTGATGATGGGATGCAATGGTTGTGACAGTAATTTTGGTGTTTATGACACGCGTTGCTATGTCAACAATCTTAATGTCGAAAAGGGGTGCTGACTAAGATCTTCGTAGTAAAGCTTAGTCATCCCGTTCGGGCCATTGAACCCGGCCCACTCAACCAGCTTGCCCGGTAAGACCGAACCCCCGATTCGTCTTGTTCTCACCTGCCACGATGGAGTCGAACATTTCTTCTTAGTAGTCCATCTGGAAAAACGCTGAAGACACCAGTCACGAGGTCGTTTGTTCGCTGCCCAAGATCATCTGTAACAGGCAATCACCAACTGGGCTTATTGAGTGACATCACATACGAACCAGAGTCAGCCTATTTGTGATCAACACTTCGAAAAGAAGATGGCCATGACCCTTCGTTGACGTTTCCATAGAGTAGCACGCAGCGCGATGTCATGGTTCCTGCCGTCATTGATTAAAAGCCGAACACCATCGCCAAGGTATATGCGGAAGAATGCATATATTTGCCGGCAGCAGATACCCGTCGGCATCAAGAAGGCTCACTACCTGCCTACCTATGTATGGAAAGGAAACTCATGACTGCCTCGGCAACAGTGTTGGTTATGTTTTCTCGATTTGTCTGACCATGGGATCAAACGCTATTTTTCTCAGTTATAAGTGAAGAGGCATCATGCTGACTGCAAGGAACCAAGGTACCTATTGAATTCCCTTGTCGTCTGGTAGGAGAAACAACGGGCTTCAATACCCGACGAGCAAGCCTAGATAGAACAAAGAACAACACGCACACAATTTGCAGTGTGGGTTTGCCACTCCAGGCCATACAGATCGTTGAAAGACTCCTCCAACTGATTTTGGTCGTTCTCCTGCTTTGGAGACCCGTTGCTGCACATGCTGCTGCTGATCAGTACGATTGCATTGTCATCGGCAGCGATCCTGGCGGTAGGCCAGTCACTGTCAGAAGCTTTCCATTCAGTCCTCATACTTGAAACAGGAGACATCGGCTTACCGAGTGATGGAGGCGGACGCCCATCATCCATAACCTAGGATTTCTTCTTCGAGCGGACGAGGAAGACGACAAGTTCCGTGTGCGGGGGGTGGATGCGCTTCAAGTCGTGTATGTGACTGCTTTACCGAGGATTCCGGGCGTTTTTCCTTCTGTTACTACGTAACCTTCTCATATTATTATGGCAGAGCTTAGGGAATCATATACCTGGCGATTCAGAAGCTAGTTGCCGCTTGCTAAACTGCCGAAGGTGGTGATGTGGTTCATCACCTCTACACACGAATATGTTCGTTTGATTCTTATTCACAGAGCTCTACTGTATATACGAAACTCCCGAATCGCAACTTTGGCCTGGAAACTCTTATTCAGCTCGCTGCTGTTATGTCTCCCATCATAACACCAACATACTCCAAGTACCCTACACATGTCGGCTGCGCTGCCTACGAGACACATCCAGGAGGTATTTGACAGGCTCGAAAAGAAAAGTCTTGCAGCGAAATCCCAAGTGAAAAAGAAAAAATAACCCTTCACTACTCAACAAGAGATCAGGGCTCTAAGTTGCGTAAGAAATGAGCATTTGTCTCTCTCGACGGGACACCACCAAAGACACCCAAGCCATGGCTCGCGCAAACAAGTACACAGATGCACATTCTCTTTCACGAGTATAACCAAAGATGAGGCGAGTCAACTGGATGATATGGAAAGAGGCCAGTCATCTGCCAGAACAATTCATATGCCTCTGCGCAAAGAGATGATTCACGCTCCTGTAACACTAACCTCTTCACTCGCATTCCTTATAAACGCAAAGGTTCAGACGCTGACGCCCTTTTACGCACCTCTTTCTCTTTCACATTTTCAACTTTCGAACTCGGTCGTAGCTAAGTCTTGTCACCACCAGACAGAAAGAAAAGCTCAACACAGGTAAGAGTCCTCCCTTTTCGCCTTCGGCCATGATGAATTTAGAGTACGTTCGAGTACCCCTTACAACTCTAGATTTCGCTGCTTTCTCAACTGTTGACTGATCTGCGTAAACAAGAAAATACAGTAATGATGGCTGACGCCATGATCGTCCTCGAGACTCACATATACTCTAACTCTCCCAATGGTCTGCCGCCCTGGGTCCGGAGTTTTCATCTACGCCTCCCCACGACCGGGAAGAAGGCAGAAATTCTCAAGCTCGTCCGCGATTCTATGGTTCGTCTTGGCCGCGCCGACCCCATTGCCGAGGCGCAAATCACGCTCTATTGGACTCGACATGGCCGAGTCGTATCTATCCCAGGCACCAGCAGCTCAAACGCCACGGTCACTCTGCCCATCTACCAGCCGCCGCAGCTCTTCAACTTCAACGTCGGCTACTCCATGGTCCACCCCCAAAACCCCCAGATGGCGATGACCCCCGAGTACCCACTGGCTCTCACCTACTCGGACGGCGCCAACTACCTCCACCCGTACGGCCCGAACCCTTTCGCGATGCCGCCTACAGTGGTTCCCGTCCAGCAGACCTGGATGGTCGGCGGTGGCCATGGCTACTTCAACGTTCCCGTCTTCGGTTCTGAACGCGCTGGCGGCATCAGTGGCCAGCCCATCATCTCAGATGTTGTCAGAGAGGCTCGTCTTGACGCACTCGCGGAGGAAGGCCTCGCCGGCATGCTGGAGTGGGCTACAGGCACTACCGGCCTCAAACTGATCCTCATCGTCGATGTTGACGGTAGAGATGTTGTACCCGGCTACGTTAGCCCTCCTGCCCCCCCAGTTGCCCCGGCCTCTCCCTCTTCTGCCTCTCCAGCCACTGCTGCCTCTCCCAGCTCGGCAGTCTGAAACACGGGATTATGGAATTGAACGGACGAAAAGGAACAGACAATAGACAATTGCGCGGATTAGAAAAGGAATGAGGCTGGGCTCAATATATATGCTTTTGAAAAGTCCTGGGCAACTCTGCATCGCTGAAGCCGCGCGTGCTAAGCAAGCACATAAGCGTGCGCTCATACGATCGCAGCGACACCGGGAACGCAAACGAGCCGAAGACCCTGCTGCATTCATGCAGAAACAGAGAGAGAGCAAGCTTGAGTGGACTCAAGAACTAGGAGCAGGTCAATGAGACTGCTGCTAGAGTAAGGGAGCGCGCTCTTTTATCAAAGCGATTCCATTGCTCGGTGTGCAACATGTCGCTACAGAGCCAGGCAGCGTTAGAAACATCCCCACCTACCCTTTCCATTTTAACACTTAAAGTCGAGTGGCCTTTGGGACTAAACTATAGATCTATCCTGGATCCAATAAGAGATCTAAACTATGCCTATTTACCCCTAAATAGATAATATTTCTTGATTTACTGTGTCAACCGACCACACACTAGAGTGGAGCAACCGGATGCCTCTAAATATATGAAAAATAGTGGCAGGGCCTGGTGTTGAGACGCAGCGAAGGCCGCGAGCATGCGGCCGCCTAGGTGCCAGTGGTAGTTGCGGTTCGTTGCGCGCAGAGAACGGCAGACATGGAGAGAAGCGCAAAGGGTATCAGTGTAACGGGATGCCGGCCGACGGCTACGGCGATTGGCATCGAAACCAAGTGGACAATGCCTAGAAACATCACAGGAACCGTAAAGATATCCGAGATCTGATCAAGTGTGGTTCCATCGTGCTCATAGTCAGGCATGACGAAGACAATCAGGACGGACAGGGCGGCGATGAGACCTAGGCCGGATATCGCATATGCATGGCCTACATGTAAACCAATGTCTCTGCTATATAGCTCCTGATGCCTATTACTCCCACGACTTGCATAGCACCACGGTTCCTGGGTCGTAATTGCACATAATTCCTAAGAGTACCACCTACCTGTCGGATAAGTACCTACCTAGGTATGTACTTGGACCATCCCCGCGGGAAGGTGTGTTGTGGTCAGTGGTCCGGCCCAACGCAGCCTCTTCCAGACAAGCAGTGTCGACTGAAATTCCTGCCATGTAAACGCGGAAAGCATGTCCATTCCTGCGTCTGCCACCTCTGTCTGCGAGGGCTTTTGGTCAAGCTGGTTAGGGTATCTAGAAGTTGCCAATTCCTCGGTTTGGGTTCGATTCACTGATGGTACAAGGCATTAAATCTAATTTAGCCATGCTAGTCACCCACGCCCACCGACCAACCAAGGTATTCACAGAGCCAAAACTCTGGTCTACCTGTTGGTATTAATATCGATCGCATGGAGTGGAGTCCGCAAACTCGCAGAAGAAGTACAGAAGCTAAGAAGACGTCTGTCACCTGTCCAAAAAAGAAAACTTCCCCTCAGACACTCGATATTATTAAGGATCAGTGAGCCAGCAGCCGCTGTATCGATTCTCTTCACTGGGGACGTATACTGTACTGGGGGTTTCTGGCGAAATACTCACTTATAAGATGCGTTCTAGTGATCGGGTGGGTGGAAGGAATGAAGTGTGCTAGAGTTGCTGAAAGGGGGAGAAAACCATCTGTCTCCTTCTGTGGCCATGTTTTGAGGGATCGTGGGTGATTCCACTCAGAACAAACCCAGAAGGACCGAAGTGAGTAAACCCCCTACTCTCCCCTCGGGTGCACTTCCGGAGTGCCTTTGGTCAAGTGCCCTCGAATTGTGTCAGCTCTTGGTCAGTTCTTTCGGAAAATAGTGACGAGGAATGGGTTCTGAGAGCGGTGTCCCATAGGGGTTGCATTAGACTCTAGAGTGAGGTTCTGAGTTTTCGACGATTGCGCGTTAATGGTATGAGTAATGATTAAGGCAAGACTTAGAAGATCACTTACGAACCTGTATCTCCCTCTATGAGATTTCTATACCATCTAGGGAGGCTGGGAGGGTCTTCCGCAACGGTGAGCCGTATTATCTGCACATCCCGGAATACTTTTATTCGCTCTTCCTAGGCCCCGATAATCGCAGCCCAGTCGTACGTACGTCTTGGGTTTTCGCTTGAAGTGGGAGTGAGGATTACTTCATCCCATGTAACCAGAGCAGCCGTCCCATTGAAGCATATAGGATTCATCTTCTTGTCTTTGCTCAGCGTAACAGCCCCTTCGCCACCGTTGCTCGTCGAGCAGTTCCTTTCGACGTCTCCAACGGGTTCAGGGAGGGCCAGGGCGCTCTCTTAATACTCTGTCGTTGAGAGAGTCTGAGTCAGACCTTTAAAGATACTATACCTGGAGTAAATCATCTGGATCAGTGTAGGTGAGAAGCTTCTGCCCCCGGAAGCTACTCAGAAACTGTCACAACGCCCCAAGAAAGAAACCCGAACCTCTTGGCTGCGAGGCGTGAATGAGCCAGTCCACGTACTATTTCAGTGCAAATAGCGTCCTACTTCTATTCTCATTTAGCCAAAACCATGTTCCATTGTCGGTCTTTGCTTCCGATAAATCATTGCTGGCAAGTCTAACTTTGTGACAGAGTGGCCAGTAAACTCGTTCAAGGAGAAGGTAAGTGGGCCTGCCTGGTGAAAGTCTGTATGATATAGTCAACCATAGCATCAACGGATACGACAGACGGTTGAAGACGGTATGGATCAGGTATGATACGAGATACCAAGGACAGGGTATTCATATTAGAGTGAAACGAAACAAAAACAAAAAGGCAGCGTTATCCGAGTTTACGTAGTGTTGCAATCACAGATCAAGAACACTCCTCAAGCTCGGAATGAGGGTTTACGCGCAACGCTATGAGCCAAAAACGGTTATCGATGCCAGGACGTATCCGATGGAGTCCTGAGACCTTAGGGTTCTTGCACCAATTTGGTAACGCGGGAGTGCCCTACTGCTGCCCCTTCTCTTTGCTTTGCGAGGCTATACAAGAAAAACGAAGCAGTCTGTAGGCACAAGCTACTCATAGTTCGTCACCGCTGAGTCTTCACCATACAAAACTTGGCCCAGCCAGTGTATCGTACCACTTTCTGCTCATTCAACGCCGCTCGTTTGATTGCAAAGCAGCAACAAGCTCTCGAGAGAAGAAGGTACGTGCTCCACGTCCTAGCCCTCAAGGCACAAAATGTCCGGGTAGCAATTCCGATCAAAGCCAGCAGCTTCTGGCAAGAGGCAGGCGAAAGTTCGAAATGGCGCCCGTTGGACGACAACATCCGGAATAAGCTTCCTGCTTCCTGGAGCCGGAGAGAACGCGGAGAAAATCGCTGATCTCAAGCGCATGCCAGAGATGTCATGATTGCATGAGCGCAATCCCATCGACCCAAGTTTGTAGTTGCGAGACGCATGTCTTCGTTGTAGCGCCCATAACCGGTATTACGCCAGCACTACCCCAAATATGGCTTACGTGCAGTGGCACCTCCGGATGTCCTGCTGTCGTCGCCTTGGTTGACGCTTAGAGACATTTCTTCTGCTCATACCTAGGTCATTGGCAATTGTAGTCTACAGGCCTGCCCTGGGCTAGGTGATCGGCGATTTCAACATCGAAGCCAACTGCACACTGGCGGATCTGACTGTTCTCTGCCGGGGTTGCTGTTTGTCCATTTAGCAATACTTTTTCGTCAGCATACTTGCGTGGTAGAATGCGATGTGCTGCAGCTGCTACACAAGTTGGACTGCGTAGTCGCGCTGTTGGTCGAGTGATTGGTTTCTTCAGTTTGCTGGTCGGTTGCGATGGGACAAGCCCAGTAGCTCATGGTGTTGGGACGACGGCGGATGTCATGACGACGGAAAAGCATGCCCATGCCGTGGCAGCCATGTCGCTGGATAGCGTATGCAGCCACGGGGTAGGTTTCAGCTGTAGGGAGGCAGCACTCAGGTCTGAAATTAGGGAGGTTGGTTCGGAGTCTTGACCTTCATGGCAAGCTTCTTCTTCTTCTTGCCTATGCCGTCTGTCTTGCGAATGACCTTCAGACATTGTCTAGAGCTGGTATGGCGAGGGATTGCGCTCAAATGCTTGGACCAAGCGTTACTGGGGGTTATCGCGGTAATATCATTCTTCTACGAACTCCAGGGATGGCTTATATTGATGTTCCGATGTCATATAAGATCGTACAGTCTTTCAACACAGCGGAGGCAGGGTTGACTTTCCAAAGCAAAACTCGCGAACACTCAAATTCTTACCGCAATAACCAGTATAAGTATGATGTGAACGGAGTGTATCAGACTAACGTGCTCATGCTTCTAAAAGAGCGGACCGCATCACTGTATTATGTAATATACACATAGGTAGTACGTGTGGACATGTGGATTTGTCTGTTCCATCCGAGCGGCAAAGGGCCAATGGAATCGTCACTAACTGCACAAGACGTGGCGCCCGTGGAGCTGGATTATGCTGTACGCTAATCCTAAATGAAACCAAGCACATCGTCACGGGGCTCGCTCAACAAGCTGGGAAACAGGACGTCCAACGCTTCCCCCACGTGTTGCAGCCACCAAAGAAACCGCGAGATGCTATTGAGGTAGCTTAAATACGATACCGAGCCTTTGAAGCACATCGCGATACCCGCCGATAAGAAGTCGCACGCGACCCTCCGCCACCATACCGCCCCCGGACGATCTCCGCAATCCCTCCTCTACCCACCAAGCAGGCGCTGCAAGCCCACAAGTCCTAATTGATCTCGACCAGCCGTCGTCAGGCTTAGGGGAACGGGGAGGGAGCTCCACCAACAACAGCAACTCCACTGTTGCTCAGACCGAGAGCTACGAGCTTGCGAACTACAACCACATCACCGCAAGTAAAACAGCCAAGGACCACGAGGCCCGACTACAACGAAAGAGAGTTTGGAAGAGAAAGTGGCTCGAGGAGCAAGACGATATGAAGTTCTCACACAGCATTCAGTTCAACGCTGTTCCGGACTGGAGCAGTCATTACATTGCCTACAGCAACCTCAAGAAGCTGTAAGTTGGTCATGCGCCTCATGGCGGGTCTCTGGGCGTACAGGTAACTAACGCTGCGCCGTAGGATCTACCAGCTCGAAAAGACTGTCCACCAAACCTCCTCAGGAGATGCCGAATCGAGACCCCTCATCCGAAACGAAGATCCCGAAGAAGTGTTTAGCCGTGCGCTTGACGTAGAGTTGGAGAAGATCTGCTCCTTCTATGTTTCCAAGGAGGGCGAGCTTCTTGACGAGGTCAATCAGTTGCTGAGAGATGTCGGTAACCATTCCTCCGAGGACGAAGAGGATGGCGGCCAGCCACGACGGTCATTCGGCAGCGCGGTCCGCCCGGGTCTGTCGGGGTCCAACGGCAGACGGACTTCCGTCTCCATTGACGGCAATATCGAAGATAGTGACGATGACGAGGACGAGGACGAAACGACGGGACTGACCAAAAGTCGCTCCAGTCTGGGTTTCGGCAGACGCAAGACGGTCCCAAATCTTGGGCAGTCGACAACGGACATGACGGCATCCACCGAGTTGACGTTGGCAAGGTCACTGCGGCGGTACAGTACCGCGCAAGACGAGTTGCCGGACCAGTCTTTCATGTACTCTTCAGGTATCATGCTGAAGAAGCGCATTGTCGGCCTCTACGTTTCTCTCTGCGAGCTCAAGTCATACGTGCAGCTGAACAGGACGGGTTTCAGGAAGGTCCTGAAGAAGTTCGACAAGATCCTGGACAAGGAGCTGCGAGTCAAGTACATGAGTACCAACGTCGACTCTGCGTACCCATTCAAACTGGAGAACATCAAGGCGATTGAGGAGAACATTTCCAAGATGGAAAAGGCTTACGCCGAGGTTGTCACAAATGGCGACGAAGCACTTGCTAAGCGCGATCTTAGGTCTCACCTTCGGGAGCATGTCGTCTGGGAGCGCAACACTGTCTGGCGAGACATGATCGGAATGGAGCGTCGCGCAGAGGCCGCCAGCCTGGGAAGATCGCTTCTGGGTAGGGATGGAGCATCTAGACTGAGGAGACTTCAGGGTGATGATGAACTTGCCCCTATAACCAAGGAAGTCGTCACCCCTGTTGGCCGTTTTGTTGTTCCGACATGGGTCGCAAGCACGCCTCTGCTCACCCTTTTGGTCGCTGTTATCGTCTTCTTCCTGCTCATTTTCCTGCCCATCATGGAGAAACCCGAGCAACAGAACTGCTTGGCTTTGCTTGTGTTTGTCAGCATCCTTTGGGCTACAGAGGTCAGTTTCCATGAGCCGGCTGGCACGGTTTGTTGCTAACCTGTACACAGGCCATCCCGTTGTTCGTCACGTCGCTTATGATACCCTTCCTATGTGTCGTTTTGACTGTTGTCCGCTCCGAAGACAAGCCTTACAGGAGACTCGATGCAAAGGCCACCACTGCCTACATTTTCTCGGCCATGTGGACGCCCGTTATTATGCTTTTGCTCGGCGGCTTCACGCTTGCCGCCGCTCTGTCAAAATGCAAGATCGACAAGCGTCTTGCAACCTTCGTTCTTAGTAAGGCGGGCACCACTCCGCGCACTGTCCTTATTGCCAACATGCTTGTCGCTGCCTTCGCCAGTATGTTGATCAGTAACGTCGCTGCGCCAGTGCTCTGCTTCTCCATCATCGAGGTCAGTACCCGCCTGGTGAATATTACTGTTGCTCCAAGCTTACACCGACTGTAGCCGATGCTGCGCACTCTGCCTTCCGAATCCAACATGTCCAAGGCCGTCATCATGGGCATTGCGCTCGCCTCCAACATTGGGGGCATGCTCTCACCCATCGCTTCGCCGCAGAATGTCGTCGCCATCGGAATCATGAAGCCGGCGCCTACGTGGATCCAATGGTTCTTCATTGTCATTCCCGTGGGCATCGTCTCTCTGCTCCTCATCTGGGTGCTGTTGTTGATCACTTTTCAACCAAGCAAGGGAACTACCATCTCCCCGATCCGCCCTGTTAAGGAGAAGTTCACCGGCATCCAATGGTTTGTTTCAATCGTGACGCTCGTCACGATCGGACTGTGGTGTGCAAGTCATCAGATGGAGTCCATCTTTGGCGATATGGGTGTCATCGCCATCATCCCCATCGTTCTCTTCTTTGGCATCGGGATTTTGACCAAGGAAGACTTCAACAACTTTCCATGGACCATCATCATCCTTGCTGCAGGAGGCTTGTCGCTGGGCAAAGCTGTCAAGTCATCGGGTCTACTGCATACCGTTGCCGACATGGTTACCAAGGAAGTCGAAGGAATGAGCCTTTACATTGTGCTTGTCGTCTTCTCGGCGCTCATCCTCGTCATTGCTACGTTCATTAGCCATACTGTCGCTGCTCTCATCATCTTGCCGTTGGTATTTGATGTCGGTGCCAGTATGGATGAACCTCATCCTAACCTGCTGGTTATGGGTGGAGTTCTTATGTGCAGTGCCGCCATGGGTCTACCAACCAGCGGTTTCCCGAACATGAGTAAGTTATCTCCCGAACTGATGCAAGCCCTTGACTGACATCTGCGTAGCTGCTATCATGAAGGAGGACCCGACGGGCCAGAGATATCTCAGAGTGAAGCACTTCATCAGCCGAGGTGTGCCCAGCAGTCTTCTTACCCTGGTTGTTGTGGTAACCATGGGTTATGGTCTCATGAGGGTAGCCGGACTAGACTAGAAGGTGTCTGCCACAAGCGTTGACACGCTGGTCCGCGCCAAGAGTCGTTTCCATGCCATCATTTCAGTCTGCTTTTGGTTGTCTTTGTGGCATTCATGGAAGGAGCACGATGTCATGGAAATATTGTTTTGAATCTAGAGAGCATAGAAGGACCTGTTCATGTATGAATAACACTGCGCATTTTCATTTTCATCCTCGATTGCGCGGCATATAGGTTCAAGTAAGCGACAGAATGGCACAGTGAAGCGTTTACTTACAGAATCGTGACCTCTTTGTGAGATCTATTCCAACCTTTGGACGAAAGGTCGAAATTGGGCAGACGAAAGTACCTAAGGTACTTACCTACAAAGGTTACCTGGTAGGTACCGATAGGTAGTGTAATAGTAGGCTGCACCGCAGTGCATGAAGCGAATGTAATGTTAATCCCGGGGAGTCGCCAGCCAATCAATTCTTGTTAATAGCAAGGGTGGAGACAGTCTGCTTTGAGCGGAAGGGTTGCAGAGGCGCTAGTCCCCATTCGTATGAGATAGAGGTCATCGGCTCCCTTGTGGGGGGCTTCGTCCTGACGTACCGCCAGGCGGCGCACCTTTGCCCAGCCATACCCTAACCGATGCTCGAAGCTGAACAACCTCTCTCACGCGCCGTCATGATCGCACATTGACTGCTGTAACGACCCGGCACACTCTTCAATAACCCTTCCAGATGAAAGCTTGCTGAACGGATCGCATATTCGCCTTGCGGGCTGGCGTCGCCATGCTTTCAGCATTTACAGCTCGGCCGATCATCGAGCTAAAGCCGGGGGTAAAGTCCAAGATCGAGACAATCCTCGCGCATGGTGCGTTGCCTTGAATACTTACCACTGCAGAGGTGGTTATGGCTGACGGATTCCCACAGGCGATCGTGTCTTCGTCGGCCTCAACAATGGCGTCCTTCGCATCTATCGAGTAAATGAGCTACAGCCTCCGTCACCGACCAAGGCCAGCTCTCAACCGACCGCAACGAGCCCACCGAAAGCAACCGATGGCTCTGAATCACCCAAAAAAGTCGAGAAGCCTACAGATCTGCTACGCGAGGTAGAAAAATTCTCCAACAGGGCCATTGAGCAGCTTGCCGTCATCAAAGAAGCCAATACACTTGTGTCGTTGTCGAACTACTATGTGTCGCTACATGACCTTGGGACCTACGAACCTCTCGAGACCCTATCACGAACAAAGAATGCCACCTGCTTCGCTGTAACATCAAACATTGTTAAGGACGCATCTACTGGGATACCCGAGATCATTAGCCGCTTGGCAGTGGCAGTCCGTCGCCGACTGCTACTATGGAGCTGGCACGCAAGCGAGTTGGGTACCGATGTGGGAGAAGTCACGCTGCCGGAATCGATACGATCTGTGACATGGGCCAGTGCGACGAAGATTGTCTGCGGAATGAACGCCGGATACGTGATGGTCGATGTGGTTACCCATGAGGTCGAGGATATCAATAGTCCCGGCTCTGCGGCATCGGGCGGACAAGCCAGTCGCTTCGGAGCTGTGAGCAGTGCGGGCATGGGTTACATGGGTCTTGGAGGGTACATGCCCAGGCCGCTTGCCACAAAGTTGGCTGAAGGGGAGCTGCTGCTCGCAAAGGACATCAACTCTATGTTCATCACTGATGAAGGCAAACCAGTCGAAAGACGACAGATTCCATGGCAGTCTGCTCCCGAACAGATCGGTTACTCATATCCTTACATCTTGGCGTTACAAGCCCCATCCAAGGGCTCCCTTGAAGTGAGGAACCCAGAGACTCTGCATCTTCTGCAGACCATCTCGCTTCCGGGCGCGGCGCAACTTCATTTCCTGCCTCCCAACCTCAGTCTTGCTCATGCGGGCAAGGGATTCCATATCTCTAGCGACCGATGCGTATGGAAGATGGGCGCCACAGACTATGACTCGCAGATCGGCGAGCTTGTGGAAAAGGGCAAATACGACGAGGCAGTCAGCATCCTGAACATGCTGGAGGATGCTTTGCTCCAGAACAAGAAGGAGACTCTTCGGGAAGTCAAGATGTTGAAAGCCGAAACCTTTTTCAAGCAAAAGAAGTACTACGATTCCATGGATCTTTTCAACGAAGACGACGTTCACGCGCCGCCTGAGCGAGTGTTGAAGCTCTTCCCCCCTTCCATTGCTGGAGAGATGTCTGGCTGGGCGCGCGGTGCACAACCAGAAGAATCAGGCAGTGATGAGAATGAAGAAGATGGAGAATCTCAGGAGAAGGCAAATGGCGAAAAGTCCACCAAAGAAGATACAGCTGCAACTTCCACATCACCCGCAAGAGGGGGCGGTGGCTTCGCCAAGTTGTTCATGGGACACCGGAAGCCAGCGCAACCAGACACTGCACCGATCACGCCTAAGAAGGACACGGTAGATATTGAGGAGACGAGCAGTCCCCGGAACAAGCCTGCAGAGAATCAGCCTCTCGAGGGGGACGACCTTCGGGACGCCGTTAGGTCTTTGGCCGGCTACCTTGTTGGAACGAGGACACGTCTGCAACGGGTCATTGATCCGAGTACTGGCAAGCTGAAGAGATCGGACACGAACGGATCTACTGAAGAGGCGATGAAAAGTTTCATGTCGGGGTCTCACCTCGAAGAGTCGAGCAGCCAACTCGAGGGAGAGATCCGAAGGACCTCGAGAATCGTCGACACAGCTTTGTTCCGGAGTTACATGATGACCAGTCCTTCACTGGCTGGTCCGCTATTTCGCCTCCCAAACTTCTGCGATCCAGATGTTGTGAACGAGGCGCTACTCGCTCACAGTCGATACAACGAGTTGGTAGACTTCTTCAGTGGCAAGAAGCTACACTCTCAGGCACTGGAGCTCCTGAAGCGCTTCGGAACCGCCAAAGAACCCGACGAAGCTGCGCCAGGCCTTCACGGTCCCCGACGAACCGTGACCTACCTGCAGGCCTTACCACCATCCGAGATCGATCTCATTTTGCAGTACTCCGAATGGGCCCTAAGAACGGATCCCGAACTAGCGATGGAGATCTTCATTGCCGACTCTGAAAACGCAGAGACCTTGCCTCGTGGTCGGGTTGCGCGCTTCCTCGGGGGGATTGATCCCAGCTTGGAGGTCCAGTATCTGGAGCACATCATCAGTGAGCTCGACGAATCAACACCGGACTTTCACAATCGTCTGGTCGAGCTTTTCATCAAACAACTGAAAGACAAGAAGCGGAACGACGAATGGGATGCCGAAATGAGCCGCTTCGTGCAGTTCCTTAAAACCAGCAGCCAGTACAGCCTGATCAAGGCATTCAGCCTTATCCCGCGCGACGGTATTATTTACCCGTCCCCGCAGCCGGCCGGTATCGAGATGACTGACCTTGTAGTAGATCCCGCGTTTTACGAGGCTCAAGCCATTGTTCTCAGTAGCATGGGATCGCATAAGCAGGCTCTGGAGATATACGTCTTCAAGATGAAGAATTATGCCAAAGCAGAAGAGTGGGTTTGATTCTCATGAAATGAAATGAAAAAACGAAAAATTCAGGGATGTGATCTAACTTGTGTGTAGGTATTGCAACCAAGTGCACAAGTCCAAAGGCTCTAGACCTCCGTCTCCGGATCAGTCGCGGCGACCGTCATCGTCTGGTGACCCTGAGGACCCGTCCCCGTCCATCTACCACACGCTTCTTTCGCTGTACCTTACACCACCCCCACCTCACAAACCAGCCCACGAGCCGGCTCTCGAACTACTCTCGAGGCACGGGTCGCGTCTGCCGGCAGCTTCGACACTGTCCCTGATTCCCGACGACC
Source organism: Colletotrichum cereale (assembly GCA_034509685.1). NCBI lineage: Eukaryota > Fungi > Ascomycota > Sordariomycetes > Glomerellales > Glomerellaceae > Colletotrichum > Colletotrichum cereale. The sequence goes on along the minus strand of JASUDE010000083.1, from coordinate 26,371 downwards.
TCCCCGTCCGCGATCTTGAGTCATACTTCCGCGGTAGGATCCGGTCTGCTAACAGCGTCGTCAACGAGTCCCGCATCGTGGCTCGACTGCGAGACACGGAGTTGGTGTCTACACAAGCCCTGCTGCTGCTTGGTGACAGCATCCCTGGAGGACAGGGTGGGCGCAACAGAAGGGTCGTCATTACGGAAGAGCGCCTTTGCGGGGTATGCCACAAGAGACTCGGCGGTAGTGTGGTATCGGTTCTGCCGGATAACAACGTCGTACACTACGCCTGTCTCAACAAGGCATCGTCGCAGAGACCTCACAGCTCACGGGCGGGGACTTGGGCCCGAAGGTTTTCGTGATCAAGAGGGCGCTGGTGGCTTTGCGGGGGTGTCGGTGTTGGTTTTCCTCGTACATATTGGTAATTGCATAAACCCGGGTAGGAAGCGGCAGCATGATACAGTAATACCCCCCGTATATAGGTGGCAACAATGTACGATGGCTTTCTGAAGAGAGGCGCTGCTTGTTGTCTGTCGCTCAGTCATCGTCGGGAGGTGCCTCCTCGCCGTAGTTCTCCTCCTCGAGTGCTTCGTCCACGGCGGGCTTGGAGGTGGCGCCGTTCCTGGTGGCCTCTCTGGCCTTGTCCTCCTCCATGCGCGCGGTGAGTTCCTTGTTGATGTTCTCCTGGGCGGCGCTGATGGACTTCAGAAGGGTGTTGAGGTAGATGGCCTTGTCGCCGGCGCTGGGGGTTGGCGGGGCAGGGAGGGACTCGGAGAAGGCGAAGGGTTCGTTGGCGGGGGACTTGTAGGTGGCCGAGAAGCGGAAGACCGGGGCCGAGGCCGCGGTGCCGTTGGCGTCTGTCATGGTTGGGGTGACGGGAAGTCGTGGGATCGTAGGCAAGGGGGGATTGGACGTTCGGGGTTGCCGTATCAGAAGAGAGAAAGAGAGTGAGTGTGTGTGTATGTGTGTTTGTGTGTGTGTGTACGGGTGAGAGGGAGAGAAAGAGAGAGAAATAATAATTATGGTGGGTGTGGCCCCTCCATTCCAGTTGACTTGAGGGCCGCGCAGTATCTGTACATACTACATACATAGTAATGTTCCGCTGAAGATGGAACTTTGGGCCAACTGCGGGGTTGATTACACCAGGCCAGGGTCGCAACCCGCGTCGCGTCAGTGGGAACAAGGGGGCTGGTACGGATGCAGTCTGCGCTAGGTACCTAGGTAGGTACGGATACCTACGCTCTGGAGGGGCGGGGAGGGATGGAAGCCCAGCAAAAAGATGGCATTGTATTCCTTGATTCGGGGCCTGGCAATATGACATTGAGTACAACAACAAGGGGCCCCGGCAGCTGGTTGCTTTCTAGGTAGTATCTACCAGAAGGCGAGGAGGGTGGTGAATTGGCCGTGGGCTCGCTTGCTCACCATAGACGAACATCACCCATCCGCCTCCGTGGCAGCAAACCAACGAATGTCGATGGTCAACCCCATCCACGGAGTATTAGTATTATTACTTCGAGTTGATATGAGGCTGCAGGCTGATAGATGGCTGGGTCGGGTAGATCGCGTGTACAAGGTGGACAATCATGCTTGTTACCTAGGTAGACTACGAAAGGGACCCCCCAATCAATCCAGCCAGCCCGCATTGATGCTGATCCTGTCCTCTCGTCTAACTCACACTCGGTTGGCCCTTGAGGCGCAATCCACTTCGCTTTCTCATAAACACCCTATTTCCCACCCTAGCCTCGTACTTCCTCGGCCCTCTTACATCACCAATTCCTGCACCTTCCCTTTGAGCACAATCCCCCCATTTTGAGGCGGCCCCTCCCAGCCCCAGCCGTGCCAACAACAACACAACAATCATCATCATCATCATCAACACCCCACCCCTGCTTGCACTCGCCAGCCGCTTCCCATAACTTAGTCAAACATAACTACCCCTCCCGCGAATCAGGCCTTCTTCACCCAATCTCGATTCGTCCGAAGCTCCAAGATGTAACAGACCCCTAACATATCCTCGACAATGCAACCAGCACGACCCCCGCCCCGAGCGCCGGGCAGCTTTAGCCCTCTGCCGGGATCTACGGCTTCCAACGCACCGCCGCCGCAACGTCCACGACCACCTGCCCGCGCCGAGTCGACCTCCAGCGAAGAGAGCCTCTCGATCAATTTCGTCAAGCCGCGAGCCCACGCTCCCAGCGCCCCTACACAACCTTCTTCTGGGACCCCGATCTATGCCCAGTTTACCTCCCAGGCCAACTCGAGCACCACAAGCCTGCAGAACTTTTCGCGCCCGACTGCTCAGCGGGCAGGAACCACACCCGGAGGGCTAGGCGGTCACGCCTTGGGGGGAGGAACCGATCCGAGTGTGAGCGCGACCGCAGCCGCCGCTGCCCGCACGGCGAGTCCCTTGACAAAAGGCCACTCGAGGAAACACAGTCAGACGCCCGGTCTGTTCGACTCGACGCTACCGTCGACGAGCACCTCGAATCTGTCCCAGGTGGGCATGTCACACCCCTCCACCAACTCAACTTCCACACAGCAGCACCAGCACCAACTCCCGAGCCCCGCCCTATCGGCGAGCCATATTGCGGCACAGGCGGCCTTCCAGCACCAGAATAACCAGTACCACCAGCAGCTACAGCACGCCCGACAACGATCGCAGACCGTCCCCAACCCGAACGGAGACGGCGACAACGCCAGGAGGGGGAGCAGCGGAAAGGGCCCGCTCAGCCCGCCTGTCCTTAGCCTGACCGAGGCAAGCGGTCCACGAGAGAGCGGATTCGGGGGCCAGGGATACCACAACGGTCTTCTGGGAAGCCACTCGGCCGCTGCGACTACAGCCGCGAACGCAGCGTTCCCGCGATCGGGCCAGACTTCACCAGGCTTGCCACATTCGCAGCAACAGCAGCAGCAACAGCAGCAGCAGCAACAGCAGCCGCAACAGCAGCCGCAACAGCCGCAACAGCAACAACAGCAACAGCAACAGCAGCATAGCCCCGTTCACCCTCCACCGCAGCTGATCCCAGATCAGAAGCCGGTAAAGTCAGAAAAGTCCAAGGTCAAGCTCTTCTCGCGTCCGGTCAAGATCGGCACCAAGGGCGATCCCAAAGATAAACCGCTCCCGAGCCCCAGCAAGATCGGCAGCGCGCTTGCTTCATTACAGCGGGGGAATTTTAGCACGAGTAGTCTGATTGATACCAGCAGCCAGTCCATCTACAACCTCAACAATTCGTCTTCGGCCACGGTTCGCGCAGTTCCCGAAACGCCCATCATGGAGAGGGAGGGGAAGGAAAAGGAAAAGAAGCATCATTTTTTATCACGGCAGAAGCACAAGCTCAAGGATGATTACCATCTTCCGCTGTCTTCCGCATCGAGCAACTCGAAACCCACAGACCCCAGTGCCCCCTCGAGTTTGTACAGTTTCAACTTACCCCCTAGCCCTGCCCCAACTGCAACGTCGTTTGGCAAGGCTCGGCGGGACAAAAAGACTGAAAAGGAGACCAGCAACCTCAGCGTCGAGTCGAGCTCGCTTCCCACAGAGTGGCCAGGGCCAAGCAGCCTACCAACTTTGACGCACCAGTCGTCGTATCTCTCCGAACCAATTGACGCAGGCAAGTACGGTCTCAACAGTATGGCCCTTGACGATGCCTGGCCGTATTTGAAGGCGAAAATGCTCGTCATCTTTGAGGGCGAGGATTTGCGACAGCCAGTGGAGGATTTTAACAAATTGGTCACGCTGCACATACAATATTGCATTCAGCGCAGGTCGCCCAACATCATCCTCGAGGACTTGCGCGAGCTCCTTGCGACCGGCTTTGCGTCTTTGGATATGACTCTCAGACGCACTCAAGAGGACAAAGTCATACCGGCTCTCGTCGAGATGTGGCTCATCACCTACACCTCCATCCTGCCCTATATGCAGGCCGTCTTCCTACCTCTGGATCTGGAGTTCTCCGGCTGCGGCGTGCTCATGAACCCCGACCAAGCTCGCGACTTCTGGGGCGGCGTCAGGGCACCGTCCTCCGACAGTGCGCCCTATGTCAACCCCGCGCCCGCCGTCTTCGATGTCCGCCGTATTGTCCTCACGGCGTATCGCGATATTGTTATTCTCCCACGTTACGACTCGCTCAAGGCTATTTTCTCTCGATTATCCCTCGAGTTCCTCCCGTCCTCGTTCGCCACCCTGGCCCTCGCCTCACCACTGCCAGACCCGGCGCTCTCCTCTAGCCCCGCAGACACAATGTCCATGATGCGCCCCGGGACGGCCATGAGCCTGGACCCGTCCGTTGCGAGCTACAACTCTAACGCGACGACGCTGCTGGGCGATGGCAGTTCAGGAGGCGGCGGGGGAGGGCGCAGCCGCGGACTGAGTAACGTCAGCTACGCCAGCGGCGGGAGCGACGGGCAGCTGCGACCGTTCACGCGCGAGCAGAACGTCGAGGACTCTAAGCAGGTCACCGAGATGGTCGGGCGCATGCTACAGTGTATGAGCATTCTCGCCAGCATCGGCGGCACCTCCGGCGACGGCAGCGACGAGGGCAACAAGCGGATGGAGGAGCTATGCCGACTATTGAAACTCAATTGGCTCGGTAGGGGCCGGACGGGGAGGAATCGGAGAGGTATTGTCGGCGGTAGACGGCGGGAGATTCCCGAATCCATCAGAGAAGGGCTGCGCGTCGTTTGAGAGCATGCTGGGATGGCCACTATGCGAGCGGAGAGGGCAGGATGGTGGGCGTTTTTTACGTTGTTTTTCCTTGGTGGTTCGCATGTGGCTTATTGGGACGACGCAACATTAACGCGGTGTATGGTTACGGCCTCCGTGACGGCGTTTTTTTATGGGCTGCGGGCAGGGAGGGCATCTATTAGAACACCAACGGCCATAGCAGAGAGGTGTTTTGTTTTGTTTGTTTGGCAAAAGTTGAGAGGCGGGAGGTTGGCATCGGTTCCTAGCAGCCCATGATTCTATGGCATGCTTGGCATGCTTGGAACACTGCAAAATGAACATGATCAAGTACGTAAATATTCCTTATCTGGCATCTGACGTTGGTCCTGGTGCATGATTCTAGCCTCCAGCGACCTAGCCAGCGCTTGACTTGATGTAAATAGTGGGAGGCCTACCAAATCGGAGCAGCCGGAAGACGTAGAGATCTGGTGCTTGAACGTATTCACAAATTGGGCCAAGGGCGGCATATAGAGACATTCAAGAGCAATGATGGGCTTTGTTTTCCTGGTAAATGTTTGTATTTCTTTTTCTACTGAGGCGCGCAAAGATAGTTGCCTGCGCAATATTCATCACCAAACGTAGAGAAGTTTCTTTTACCTTGTAGTAAACCTGATTCCTTGTTAGACAAGATTCCACGCCAATCAAAGAGAACATTTAAGGAAACAAGGAAATGTGGTCAAGTCAGACATCCAAGGAAGAATTTGCCCTCATGCATCACTTAAGACGCTTGCATCCGAGGAAGAAGCGCCCGCCGGTAAGCTCGTGGCCGTGACTCGAGTGAAAACTGCGAATTCGGTGGATATTTCATCATAATGACAGGGTAGGAGGTAAGTGTGAACATAAGGAGATGTGTTGACTAACCTTTGATGGGGATGACATGACGATTCGCTGTAAGTATTAGTCCAAGTAGTACGATAGCAAGCGGATTTTGGCCATAGTTCTGGAAATCTATTTCACAGGTCAGCAAAAGTGTCTCCTGACAGGTTGATGCTGATGAGATGTGAAGGTGATGTGTCAGACAGAATATACTGGCAAGTAACAGGTTCGCCTTGACGGGAACCCGAACAGACTAGGTTTCTTCATGGTCGATTCGGTTGGGAAAAGAAGACAATGTTTCTTGAGTGTCATCATTCGGAGATGGGGGGGGAGAGCAGCGAAGATGGCCTACCTAGAGTGTGAAAGCTGCAAGCTGATCGTGGTGAGTAGTTCGACAGTTCGTAGATAGCAAAACCTTTTGCTCGTCACGATCGGGAAGAACGCGTCTCCTCCCGTAAAGCTTGAATAAAACTTTTGAGTGTTGCAGGTTCAAGAATCGGGGATAGAGCGCGTTCCTGCCGTCGATGGGAGTCAAGGTGTGATGCCGAGAAGTGGTGAAGAAAAAGATCTGACGTGCAGAGGAACAGTTTTTATAGATGAGGCTCACGAAAGAAAAAAATGGAGACACAGTTGGGAAGATTTTTTTTCTGGCACCTTCGCACGGCCCCGCTCTGCACGTGACCGAAAGTTTGTCCGTCGTTCGTCCACGACCACGTGACCGTCCAGTCGCACGGAATACTCGCCGTGATGCCGATCCAACCTTATTGGTCAGCTCCTCAAGGTTCATGTCACCAGACGTGGATCGAAGGGGAAGAAGGCCGTGGGCACTCTGATGGAAGAAGGAACACGTACTCTCGGGTGGTTCGGCGAACACGTGGTGGCCATTGACAGATGCAAAACCCAGCAAGGGGACGGGCAGGTCGACGCGATTCCAGCGCTGCCATTTTTTGTTACACCCCGCCTGTTATCTTACCGGCGTCGCGTCCCGATGAAGTGGGAGAGGGCTGAAGGGGGGGGATTAAGGAGCGATGGGGTTGCAACAAAGCGAGGCTTCTCTGACTCCTGCCTCCTGCTTCACTACTATCCTGCGACACTGCTTCAACCCCTGGATGGATATTGCTGAAGAAGCGTGGCTTGTCGCATAGAACCGCTGATCGCAGCCACCCTATTTTTGCTTAGTTGAATACCCTGCACCTATTATGGGGCTTCCCGCTGCCACAATCGGGCATATCCATGCGCGGGTCTCCCGTAGTTGCATAGCGTATGCTGCTAAGCGACAAGTGCCCCACACCCCAGTCGAAGTAAAGGGTGGTTCCCGGCGCTCCAGCCTGACGTTCTGGCATGGTCGCCCGCCCACCTCGCGCTCCTCTGTCCCTGCTCTCTCTCTCCCCGTCGTCTCGCTCTCGACCTCTCTCGACCTTGTCCCGCCTTGTCGTACCTACCTACATAGTACACTACCCTACCTACCTCGCCTCTCTCTTTTTGCCAGTGTGTCTCTCGACCGGCCTCAGGGTTTGGATTTGGCCGCAACTTGACGCCTCACCGTCCGCAACTTCCTCTGCAACATCACATCGAGCCTGCTTTTCTCTCTTCCCCGAATCCTCTCTCAAACACCCCTGTGCCCAGCTCCTCTTCATTTTTATTCCGTTGCATCTGGGTTCCAAGACTCGTCTCGCTCGTCTTGTTGCTTAATCGGAAGCCCAAAGCAGTAACCCGCTTGCAAAAAAGAGTAGAGCTTAGATCCCCAGCTTCCCCCCCAGGACCTTTGCTTGTCTTCCACACAAGCCCAACCACACACAGCCTGCACCGCAACCACTCGCGCCCACCTCGCACCCCCCAAATCTCCCTCTCCCGCTTTTCATAAGCAAGGCGGCGCGGAAAGGCTTGTTCGTTCGCCCGCGTTCGACGTGTGCAATAAAAAATTGGGCATTCAAACAACCCGCTCCGGATGTCATCGACGCACCTCGATTGAAGCACGTACAGTCACCTCACGAGGAATTCCCACTTTGTTCGCTCGCTCTCGTTATCGCGCGACCATCGACACACACGGGTCTTGCGTTGTGTCCACCCTGTTTTCGACATCGCAACAGCGCATCTGTCTCCTCTCTCTCTTTCTCTCTCTCTCTCTCTCTCTCTCTTCCCCCCCCCGTCCGCTCGCCACGTCCCTTTTACCGACGCCAACTCTCCTCTTCCCCGTCACCGGGCTCCTTTTAGTCGCACCCACCCAACAACCTGCCCGCCGCCCCGACCCTTTTCTCCCGTTCTTTTTGTTTGTGGTCGCATCCCGACTTCCTCTACCCAAAAATTACACGTTGTCGTCACGCCGATCATCGATGCATTTGCGGTCCCTCTTCACCAGTTGACCCTGCCGTTTCGCAAGAAACACGCCTCCTACTATCGCAATCGATAACGCTAGTCGAAACCGCCGCACCGCCCTCGCGCGATTGAGACCACTTCCCGCGTCTCGCAAATCACGACCTGCATCGTTCTCGCGTCGCGCCATCACCCTCGACACTCAATCCACCACACCGCGGCCGGTTGCCGATACTGTCAAGATCCAATTTGTCTAGGGCGCAGGCGCATGAGATAGTGCGGAGGGAAGAGACGTCGATATCCACGCTGTGGATCATCGACACCCTGAAGACATGATGACGAGTATGGGACCGTCTTTTGCAGGTCATCCCGCCGGCATGCAACAACATCCAGGTGTTCCCGGCCATCCTATGGCCCAGGGGATGCCTCACAACCCGGGCCAGCAAGGCCCGCCGGGCGGAGGAATGCCTCACCAGATGCATATGGCGGTGTCAGGGCCTGGTGGTCAGGTTAATCCAAACCAGTTGATGGGCGGTATGCCGCCGGGTGCTGGTGGTCCGAACGCTCACGCTCTGCAGCATCTCAATCCTGCCCAAAATCCAATGTTCCAGCAGAACCAATTTGGTAACTGTATGTCCACCCTTTCGATCGCCCCATTCTTATGCATCTCCTCTAATGGACTCGCGCAGTCAACAACCCAGCCGCGATGGCGCATGCCCAGCTCGCACAGCAACGGTTATACCAGCAACAGCAACAGGCACGGCAAGCGCTCATGGCGCAGCAGGCCTTCAACGCGAATATGGCCGGCGTCAATGGCATGCCGATGGGCATGCAGATGAACCCCATGAACGCGGCCCAACTTGCAGCTATGCGCCAAGGCATGCGACCGGTGAGTATAACTTGTCCATGTTCGCCGTGGTAAGCGTGCTGACGCAAGGCGGTAGCAGGGACACAACCCTCAGGCACAGGCTATGCTCGCCCAGCAGATCGCTCTCCAACAGCAGCAGATGCAACAACAGGGTCAACAGCAAGGACAGCCGGTCCAGATGAACCCCCAGCATATACAGCTTCAGCAGGCCCAGATGGCTGCTTCGATGCAGGCTCAGCAGCAGCAACAGCAGCAGCAGCAACAACAGCAGCAGCAACAGCAGGCTCAGCAGCAGCAGCAGGCTCAGCAACAGGCTCAGCAGCAACAGGCTCAGCAGCAGGCTCAACAGCAACAGGCCCAGCAACAGCAGGCTCAGCAACAGCAGCAACAACAGCAGCAGCAGCAGCAGCAACAGCAGCAACAACAGCAACAACAGCAGGGCCAGCCTCAGGGCCAACCGCAACAGCCTCAGCCGCAACCCCAACAGACGCCTCATCAGACACCGCAGCAGCAGCCCGCGCAGCCTGTTAACCCTCAGTCTGCCGGTCAGCCTACACCATCCCAGACTCCCGGGCCTGCTCCGAACCAACAGCCGCAGCCTCCTCAGGCGCAGGCCCAGCCTCAAGGCCCTCCCCAAATGGCTCCTCAGCCTGGGCCGCAACAGATGAACCCCGCGCAACAGGCCGCAGCTCAGGCTGCTGTTGCCAACAGCATAGCCATGGCTCAACAAAGAAGGGAAGGGATGAAGGGGCACTGCCTGCTTAAGCTGATGCAGTTTAGCGAGCACCTGAGCGGCTTCCCCGTAAGTCTAGCTTCTAGATGGCTATCTAGAATTCCTTTACTAACAAATGCATAGGGTTCCAAGGGTAAGGACGACTTGTCTTACTGGAACAGCTTCGTCAGCCAGTTCTTCTCCACAAAGGGTGTCTTCCGCCACTCGGTACACATTACGGATGTAGAAGACCAGGCGGACAAGCAATACGAAATCACATACCCCGCTCTGCCGCGGTACTTCCACACGCACTTCGATAGTGGTGTGAAGAACATGCAATTGATCATGGAGAAGGGAACTACAGACAGGCCACTTCCAGGTGATGGCCATTGGATCGAGAACACCAAGTCGAGCCTCGTCTACTGGTTCGAGAGCGGTTCGCACGTAAGTCGGTCTGGTTTATATCGAAAAGAGACCATCTAACACCTCACAGCTGGTTGCGACGGGGACCGTCAGAGCACACTTTGATGCGGAGCAGAAGATTGAACTTTTTGAGTTCCTCACCAGCAACCACGAAGAATACATTTCTCGAAAGGCCGCTATCGAAGCTGCGAAGCCTGTACACAACTGGGTCAAGGAGTGGCACAAGGTCAACTCCCAAGATAGCAAGACTTCGCCGGAGATGAGTAAGAAGGGCAAGGCACGTCCCATGAAGTCTCCGCAAAATCCTCCGCCGGAAGCGCTGGTGGATCTCCCAGAGTCGGCAGTCAAAAGGGGTATGGGAGTTACCGAAGCCGTCTTCCAATTCCTCGAGGTATGTGATAGCCCACCTATGCACGGATGTGGATATCCGGTGCTAAAAATGATATACAGATTGCTGAAGTGATCGGTCAAATGAACCCTCTATTCGCCTTTTACCACACCCACCATAACCTCGGCCCGTACGCTGCCCTGGAGCAGTACGTCAGCCAGATCAATGCCGGGCCGCCAAACATGAATGGTCAGCCTATGCCTCAGGGCCCGAGGACGCCAAGCTTTGGCCAGTTCCCCATGGGTGCGAGCCCAGCACAGCCGCACATGCAGCTTCCTGGGTCGCCTCATGTCCAGGGCAGCCCTGCTCAAGGTCATATGCAGGCACCCGGCATGCAGATGCAGCAGAGCCAGCAAGGCACTAGCTCCAGCGGACCCAGCGCAAACACGTCTCCAGCTTCCAACAAGCGAAGACGCCCATCCGGTGTCAAGATGGAGGAGGACGGCTCCCAGGCCCCGACTCCGGGCGGCCCCCAAGTCAATGGGGTCCAGAACAAGGGCAAGCCGCCTACACCGCGGATGGCAAAGAGGATGAAGGGCAACCCGGCATGATCTGGGGGAATGTCTCCTGGGCATCCGGATTCTGCTTTAATACGAGTCGGGCTACGCAGACTCAATAATGCCTTTTTTATGTCATCATTATGCAGCATGGCGGCGTCTTAGTGCTTGGCTTTCTGGCTCTGGAATCTTGGGGCTGTTCATACGCGGGTGTTCGGCAAGCATATCGGTCGTTCGGTGCTGGCTGGGAACCGTACCCGCCACAGGATCCTCAGTCGTTCTCGTTTGGCATATGGGCGCTTCCCCTCTCGTCGACCACGCCCATTCGAGGGGCAGGCAAGCTCCTGCATGGACTTGGGTTGCGACGTCGCCATTTAGTCTGCTGTACAAGTGGTGATGCGCGCGCTCCAAGAAGGCTTTTATTGCTGTCCAAGAGAGGCAAGCGTGGGCCGCAGGTTCGAACCCTTCAAACGAGATACGCCGAGGCTAATCAAGGCAATGAACATTGTCCATGTTCCTACAACCCACCTGTACGATATCATGCTCGACTAGTTCGGGCTCACTGTTTCATGTTGTTGTCTCGTTGACTTTGCCTCGTTGCTGCTATCCTCCTCTCGAGCTTACGCTCGATGTCACCTCCATAACTCCTTCAGTTGTTGGCGAGGAATCAGCTGGGGAAAGATGGTTTTTAAAAAAAAGAAGTTCTCTGTGGAATTTCCTGGCGGGAAAGCTATTTCTCATTGTCTGGCGGCGAAGAGGGTGGTGTTTTGTCGGCGTAGTTGTTGCTGGTTGCTTTTTTCTCTGTTCCATATCACAAATACCTAGTCTTGTCAGAAAGGAACCATGCATACCTGAACATATGACAGGATGTTTGTTGACTACGTGATTCCGCTGTATCGGTTTCGTTTGTTTCGTGGGCCATTGTTGAGAGTGAAAGGCATATATATACCTCGGTCTCGCACGGTATTTGCCTTGAAGACAGCTATACCGTGACGTCGGAACACGGTAAGTAGGCGAACATGAAGATGGAGCTTGTATTGTGCTGTACAGTCTGAGGCCTGCCCTCGGTTCCGTAATGGCATACCAAAGGTGCATCGCCTGAGGGTTTACACCGACAAGGGGCATCGTCTCCTCCCTTGCCACTGTGTAGCAGCAGCAGCCATTCCCGTCCGCATCCTACCATATCTACATCTTCGGGTCCTCGCCGGCATTTCCGTTGCCCCAGATGAGGTTGAGACTGGGCATGCCTGCCATGGCTTACACGGCGATATTGACAACCACCATGGCCCGCTAGGATGCAATCCGACAACAGCACCGGCACATCGTGGCGTGGCGGTCGCGTTGTCTGAGGGGAAGTTAGCGAAATTTGAAGTGACCTTTGCAGTGAGCGAGATTCGTTTGCTCTCTTAGAGCCGCGTGATCCCACCCCTTGTCCCCCCTCCCAGTGACATGATTGTGACAAACCACCGTAGGCTTGCAGACGTTGAATGTCAGCAGCTCTCGCCAAGGTAGCATACGCCGGAGCCAACTCCGATTTGGTTGCTATAGGCTATGCATCTTACAGTGCTCGTCTCTGATTCACTCCGTGTGTGCCGATTGTGCAAGTATTACATACAATTTGTGACAAACCAGAAGATGCGTAGTGGTTTCGATGTTTTTGTTTACGGTAATCAGAGTCGGTGTATGTAATTGCACACAGCAAGCTGAACCCAATTCACGACTGGACCAAAGAAAAGTCGCATTAAGAAATTAGCAAGCAACCTTACGCTGCCAGATAGATAACTTAACATATACTGTTGACTCTAACAAAAGGAAAGGTCCATCCAGGATTCGAACCTGGGCTTACGGAAGTTTCTGGGTGTGAATCAGAATCCGACGTCCTAACCAACTAGACTAATAGACCAAGATGGCTGATGGGGCCCCATTTGTTGACTATCGGCATCGACAACCTCAGGTCATAAAACACACATAATTCCCACTCCCTTCAAAAAGAGATGCTCGGAAGCTTACAAAGTCGCCCGAAGCTGACGTCTGTGCCCGGGAACAGTTGTGATACGCTGTCCTGGCCACACCATCCCCCAAAATCATACGCATTCGAGGCCGTCCGGTCTGAACGGGCTGTCGAGGAACCGAGGGTGCAAAAATGGGAACGTGATCCTGGATCTGTTGACTAAGAGTGAAGAACGACTTTGACAGGAAAACTCCTGAACGCCAACCCATGCTATGCGCCATAAACTCAAAGAAATAATTCGGCGACGGCCGAGATATACACCTCCCATGCCTCTCTGGCAGAGGAACGTGTCTTCAAAACGGAGGCGGCTGTCATCACTTGACCCAGCCCTGCCGCGTTTCCTCCTCGGTTCAGTTCGACGAGTTCTCCCCCCCCCCCCCCTCTCTTTCCTCTCCCGTACGTCTTACACGGGTCTGGATCATTTCAGGACAGCAATCAGGAGAACGAGAATGATGATGAGTACAATGATGGCAATCATCTGTTTGCTCTCCCCAGCATCCCGCGCGACCTTGCCGAGCGACCTCCGCGCCCGGTCAAGCCGCCCCTGGTGCCGGTCCACGACCTCGTCGACCTCGTCGAGCATGGCGACGTGCGAGTCGAGCTCGTCCCCGATCTGCATGCTCAGCTCCCTCTGTCGCCCGATAGACTCGCCTAGCCGGTCGAGGTGGTCGTCCTGGTCGCGCATGACCTGCGAGTGGTACGCGTGCAGCTGCTGGTTGTCGAGCCCCTCGGCCTGGTCGCGGTAGCCCGCCGTGTCGGCCGGGTCATCGCGGTACCGGCCCTCGCCGAAGAGGGCGGCGGCGGCGGGATCTTCTGCCGCCGCAGCGCCGCTGCCGGGGGAGTCGGTGAAGCGGACGGTCTTATTGCCGGCGGCAGAGCCGGGAAGGCCGCGGAGGCTGCCCTTGAGGGGTTTCGTGGACTGGGCGGCGGCGAAGTCCGGGGAGAGAGACGGGTCGTTGGGTGAGGTTGTGGTTGAGGACGTGGACGGGTTCGAGAAGCCGTGGAACTGGGAGGTGAGTTCGGAGTATTGCTTCTGGAGGGAGGGCAAAGAGTCGGTAATGTTCAGGGCGGCGCTGTTGGGCGGTAGTTAGCCGGATGCTATTTGGAGGAACTGAAACGGTGCAATATTGTGGTGTTTAGGCTCTTTCATCCGACATGACGTCGCATGATGTCCCTGGTACCATCAGGGAGGAAATGTCACCAGAGGGGGGATGCTCACGTCTCATCGCCAGCTCCCTGGAGGCGCTTGACCTCGGAGTCTAGAAATTCCAAGCCATCTTTGAACTGGTCCAACGAGCGGGAGATGTGGCCGTCCTGGGTGTCGGCGTCGAGGTTGAGCGACAGGGCGCGCTGGCGCTCGAGAAGGGAGAGCTTGATGTGGTCGGCAAGTAGGTAAAGCTGGTTCAGGCTGGACATTGTGGACGGGGGGGGCCCTTTGTTGCGAGGTAGTGCGGGAATCAAACGTCTAACGGGCTTCTCCAATCTCACTTCGGGTGTCGAGGTGACGACAGAGGAGGGGGAAAAAAGGAGACTCGGTCGGGAGAAATGGTGGTTTGCGGACTTTTGTTCCTGGATGGTTCGGAAAGGTTGAAGATTTGGGGGGCTTGGACGTGTTCATGCGCCGGGGCGGTTTGAGACGTGCGCTGACGACTGCGAGTGTGGATTACGTTGTGGGTGCAGGCAACGGCTGCGGTTCCTATTTGCAGGGCCACACGGGCTCTACCTAGTCTGGGGTGCCCGGGGTAACATAGCGCCTCCGGTGGTTCGGGGCCGCTGAGGTAAACGGGCCTCCTAGGTTCAGGCAACAACAGAACACCTATCAAGTGACTATACTTATTCGTATTGTAGCCACGTAATATTTCATACAAGGCAACCTTTTACATGAAATTTCCGCGAGATTCCACGCAAGATTTCTTCCTCTAGAGTGGCCACCTTACCCTCTTAGTTGTTGACTTCTAGCTTCTCATTTGTATTCGCAAGGAGCAAGAGAGATGAAGAGGAGCGAAATCCGAGACAACGGGGAGACAGGAGACAGTATAAACCTCTCCTTCAGTGATAGATATATGGTAAAGAATAGATAGTAGTGTACCTAGGGAATCGCAGGAAAAGGAAGAGAGATGAATCATATAGTCTAAGGTGGTAAATTGTAACATTCTGTTATGGCTAATATCCCCCTTCACCTAGCAACACGTTCTACTCATCAGTACTTATCGAATGTCATCCCCCTCCTTGTCGATGCCGGCTAGGCTTTCGAGAATGTCGCTGCCAAGTATCCCTACGGCGCCTCCAATCGCCATCTTGGGCCGATCCCGCCACACTTCATGAAATTTTAGAGTCTCGTCGCTCGATGCCACCACAATGGTCCCTTCTCTCGCCGTCCGGCTTCCTCTGCACGCATCGGCTGGTCCTCTGGGATAGGGGATGGCATATAGAGCCCGGGGACCGCCCGGCCATGCTACGGCGCTGACTTGTCGGCAGGACGGCCAGCTGAAGACGACAATGCGGTATGGGTGTTCGGTTTGCGCGTAGCCATGACTGTAACCGAATGTGGCCGCGATCTCGCGCTTCGTCGTAGACCAGATCAAGGAAGTGACCTGCGCCCCAACGACAATGGTAGCCAGGGGTGTGCTCGCGCAGGCGTGGAAGAAGTGAATGCATTTGTCGCCCAGCCCGCCGCCGGTGGCGATCAGTCCTTCTTGCCAAGGGCAGAATGCGATGGCCTTGATTGCAGCGTCATGCCTCCAGCAGTGTGTCTCCGTGCCATGTCGGAACAGTCGAAGATCTTGCATGGGTGTTTGAGTCGCTCGCGTAATGCTTCCGACAACGCCTATCTCCATGGTTTCGCCGCTCGGGAAGGCGTCAAACGACATTTCCACGCTCTCGTCTCGACGTCGACTGATCCCGGACTGCTTGGTTGGCAGCGTGTCTCTTTCCAAAGAGTCGTGGTGTTCTATCGCTATCGAACGACGACTTCCGCGAACCATGGCCGAGCCGCGTTTCTTGTGTCGACCGTCCATCATCCGGTTCATCTCAAAGTAGCAGGCTGTGTTGTCGTTACTTCCCGACACAAATTGCTGTCCGTTCGGCGACCAGACAAGAGCACAGATCTGTGAGGTATGGACCGCAATCTTGGCTACCGGCGTCACCTTTCCAAACCAAGTGTCTCTCGAGATTTCCCACAAGCTAGGCCATTCGACCATGTAGTGCAGTATGCCCCCCTGGCCATCTCCAACGAGTATGTCTTCCGTAGGTACTAGGACACCCGAGTTGAAGGGATTCTGGGATGGCCTTTTCGTCACTGTTGGCCGCTAGCTGACGCATTCGACCGGAAATGGGTGGTGAAACCAGAACCGGGGTAGAATTTCGTCAATGAACGACAGCAAACCAAAGAAGCCGTCTTTTCTTCCAAAGGCAAGAATGGCCTTGCCTCCCTGAGTGGAGGAGAATGACAGAGATGTCAAGCTGTTCCGTCGCTGACGCGGCGCACGGTAGACGGGCTGCGGATCATGCTGCTCCGACCATTTGTAAACCGTATTGCCCAAGGCGACGGCCAAACATCCACAGGTCGGAGAGTATGCCAGTGGGGAGCGGTAGTAGTCGTCTTCGAGCTCTGGCGCCTGGAGGACTCGGTAGGGCCCCGAAGGCAGGGTGCAGCCTGGGGTCTTTTGCGCGTCAAGCGTGGGCCAAGACCTTGAAGATGTGAGCGGGGACCGAATGAGACCTATATGAAGGACTCTGGCAGTCTGGTCGATCTTGAGGGCGTCGGCGAGTCGTTCCTCGTATCGTTCCTGGTCTTCTTCCTCTCTTGGCCGGGGCCCAAAGAACCGAGTGATTATACGCCGGCCGCTAGCTTTGATCCTGACTGGCGGTTCCGTTGTGTCAGCAGGCAGAATCGACGGACGCCCAACAGTTACAATGGGGAGGACGGAATATGGCAAGGATGCCGACGGCGGGAAGACTTTCAGCCGGATCTTGTCGGAGAGGGGAGTCTCTGCGTCTCGTTGAGGAATATAGCGATGCATGGCCTAGGGGGACGGGAGAAGATTGGATCTAGGAGCGGATGGATAAAGATTGTAAGAGAGATTTGTCAAGGGACTGCTTAGGAAGAGCTGAGTTGAATACCATAGATAACCCTGAAACTGGCTGTAGGCCAGTCGTTCCTTCCTTACGGCCAGTAAGGACAGGGGGTGGCGTGTGGATAGCATGGATGACTACGGATACCTACCTGACTACTTCCTTTCGAGACAGAAATGAGTGCTGCATCTGTATTGTTATAAACTGCTCATCCGGCGGGTCACTGAGACTTCTCAGTGTTGGTGTTGACAAGCTGTCAGAACAAGACACGCCGGTATCACGGTATAGACAAGCCACACGTAACCGAACGAGGTGTTGGCGTCTGCAGCTGGAACTGCCTCGTGTGAAACGTCATTTCACCACGTTTCGGATAGCTGTCATTGAGAAGCTTTTCATGGCGACGGATATCAAGTCGAAATCCGTTGATGGAAAGTTCCCAGCCAACTAACAGAAAAAAGAAGGGGGGAAAAGAGGCGCGACGTTGCGCGAAGGAAACGTGGGTTCTCCGGAAGCTCGGGCCATTGACCATGTAAGACGACATGCCAGGATCAGGAGGGGGACCTCAGTGGTGGGGAATCCCTGCTCCTCTCAATGTGAACCAGTTTCCGCATCAGCTACTTCATGCCGCCCAGAGCTCCCTAGTGGCATTCATCCGGTCCATCCTCCGGACTCCTGCGTCACTCCGTCCGCCCTCTGATCGTCCTTGTTGGTTTCCTTGTTCCTCCCTCTTAAGCCAGATCATCCCGCTCTCATAGAGGAGCTCCCCCTCAGATCCCCATGGAAAGCGTAAGTACTCACCACCTTCGCCTTCTCATCTCCGCGCAGCACCATTACCCTTAGCTTTACCTCGACCTCGTCGCAGCCCAATCTCCAACACCTGCTACCCCAAACCCCGCCGCATCCCAAGCTCATAAACGATACATCAAATAGCACGGCATAGCCCGCACAGCCCGGAAGCCACGAACCGAAGCCCAGCTGCAATCCGACCTCGCCAAGATCGAAACCCTGCGCTCCATCGAGGACGCCCTGCTCCGCGCCGCGAACCCCTCGACCGCCGACGCCCTCGATCCCGCCGCGACCCTCGCCCTCACGACGAAGCTCCTGCGCCTGAACCCGGAACACTACACGGCATGGAACGTCCGCAGGCGCTGCCTAATCTGTGGATCATTATCAAGACCATCGCCTGGGCCGTCGCAATCGGCGCCGTCCGCGAGTTCTTCAGCAGCATGCACTCCGCTTCCGTCCTCCACCGCTGCGTCGGCCTCCTCCTCGGCCTCGACCACGACCCGGCCCGCCCCCGCGTCCCCAGCAAACCCAGCGAGTGGGAGGAGTGGTACAACAGCTGAGGCCGGGGTCCAGGACGCGACCGTGATGGCGACAGCGGAGGGGAAAGAAGGGGAAAAGGGGCCTTCAACCGAGGAAGTCGTCGGCACCCTCAGGAACGAGCTCATGTTCACCATCCCCCTCCTGCTCGAATACCCTAAAAGCTACTGGATCTGGAAATACCGCTCCTGGCTCCTCCAGCAGGCCATCGACCTCCTGCCGCGGCCCGTCGCCCGTCGCGTATGGGAAGAGGAGCTCGGCCTCGTGTCCAAGATGCTGACCAAGGACCGCCGCAACTTCCACGCCTGGGGTTACCGGCGGAAGGTGGTCGCCACGCTGGAGAGCGCGGCGCTCGACGGCAGCAGCCTCATCGAGCACGAGTTCGAGTACACGACCAAGATGATCAACGTCGACCTGTCCAACTTTTCCGCCTGGCACAGCCGCTCCAACCTGATACCGCGCCTGCTGGAGGAGCGCCGCGCCGACGACGGGGCGCGGCAGAAGTTTATGGAGGACGGTAAGACAAAATGCCACTTTTGAATTGGGACAGGACTGACACGGAGGCCAGAACTCGCTCTCGTCCGCGAAGCACTAAACGTGGGGCCGGAGGACCAGTCGCTCTGGTTCTACCACCACTTCCTCATCCAGAACATGACCGAATCAGACGGCCGGTCCAAGATCGCGCCGAACCTATCACGGGAACAAAAGTCCTCGTACGTGAAGCGCGAGATCGAGGACATCAAGGACCTCCTGGAGGACTATGACGACATCATGTGGATCTACAAAGCGTTGCTGGACTACACGAGAGCCCTGCCGAAGATGGAAGGCCGCGCGCTCAACGGCGAAGAGACGGGCGACCTCAAGACGTGGATGGCCAAAGTACGTCAACTAGACCCTATGCGCAACGGGCGCTGGAGCGATTTCGAGAAAGATTGCGGCTTGTCTTAGGAGGGATGCATGCAACATCATTATAACATCACTTGCCAAAAGTTAGGTTGCACCAGGAAGGAGCAAGCGCGTGGTGGGGGCCGCCAAAGGACCAGATAACATTATGAATTAGAGCGACGGTGTACATGTACGCATTACGTTTTTTTATGTAACGATAACTCTTTTGTACATTCTAGTCATGAGATCATTCATGTATGCACAAACTCAGGCGCTGCATTTGCCCTTGACGAGGCTGGCATTCTCTCCCACCAGCCCGTCAAAGTACGCCAGCAGCGTCTCGACGGGGATCATGTCCATGACACCCAAAGCCGGGCTGGACGACTTGAAGACCTGGCCGCCCCAGAGGACCCGCACGTACCAGCCGCTCTCACCGACACCGGAACCGGGTGCGGGTGTGGCCGTGGCCGTGGCCGTGGCAGTCGCGTAGATGCAGGAGCACGCCGAGGACACGGCAGCGACGTCGCCGTTGCAGTTCGCCGCCCAGGTCGGCAGAGGCTCGGTCCACGAGGCGGTGGCAGTCGTCAGGCTCGGGCAAAAGGCCGACGCGGAAGCGGACTCGCGGATCATCTGGCGCAGGCAGTTGTTCCGGCTGCAGCCTGGCGCGACCACGGTGGGCGTCGGCGCCGGCGGGTCCTCGCCGTCGACGGCTTTCTTCTTGTAGAGCTCGAAGACGACCTCGGAACCCATGCCGGGCCAGACCATGTTATCGAGCTGCAGGATCGAGAGCAGCCGCGAGACGGAGCCGTCGTGGGCCACGTTGTGGTAGTAGATTGTCTCGCTCTCCCCCTTGACAGCGGCGCGGAGGTGCGTGGCCAGCTCGGCAACCCAAACGCCCCAGGTCGCGACGCTGGCGGCAAGAGAGTCGGGAGCATCGCGGTAGATCTGAGAGTACTCCCAGTGTCCCAAACGGTACGCCGCGTCGGCGAGGTCCTGAGTGACGCAAGTGGTGCTGTTGACGCCGTCGACAAGCTTGCAGGGGAAGGGCTTGTCGTGACACTGCCGGGCGGACAGGTTGTCATAGTAGTGGTCCAGGGAGGCGTGGAAGCCCGCATCGTCTACGGGGACGCCCGAGATGTCGTCGAGCGTGGCGTAGAGCGGGCCGGCGGCGGCGAGATGCTGGGCCCAGGCGGCGTTGGACGAGGACTTGATGCGGTTGAAGAGGGAGGAGCCGGCCGGGCAGGCGTACTGCGGCTCGAGGGAGTCGACGCCGGCGGCCTGGATGCCGAGCGCAAGGGAGTCGGTGGTGGCCCACATGCCGTTGACGACCATGCCGGCGACCTGGCTGGTGATCTGGTTGTTGGTGACGCGGTACTTGACCTTACGGTGCCACTCGGGGGAGTTGACGGCGTCGCGTGAGGGTAGAAAGCCCAGAAGGTCATGGTAGACGCCGTAGAGGTCGGCGCCGTGGAGCCACGAGTCGTCGAGGCCCTGGGCGGTGATCTGAGGGAGCTGGCAGGTGCCGATCCAGCCGGCGGGGACGAAGGGGTTGACTGGGGAGATGTAGACCTTCCAGTACGTCTTTGCCGGCTTGTTGCTGCTGCTGGCGAAGGACTCGCCGTAGTAGAAGAGGCCCTGTTCGTCGCAGTTCCATTGGTAGGGCTCCACAGGGAAGGCGTTGGAGGCGTAGGGGGTGCGCTTGTGGTGGCGATGGACCTGGAAGGCTGTTAGCGGTTGCGGAGTTCCGACGACATGGCACGAGAATGGCGAGACCTACCAGTTCCACGTATTTGAGCTCGTACTCGTCCGACGACGGCCTCACATACTCCGTCTTGCGCACATGGGGCATGTTGCACCAGTTGTACTGACCATACTTGTCGTCGGGGGTCTCGGAGGTATCGTAGATGAACCCCCAGACGCCCTCGCCGTTGATGACGGCCGTGAGGTTGTTGACGTCCGACTTGGCGGGCGGGTGCCAGCTCACGTCGACGCCGGCGGCGGTGGCAGCATTCGCAACGCCGCCGCCGCCGGTGCCGACGACAGCGAGAGCGGCCAGCAGAGAGGAACCTTTGGGGGCCATGAGGTACGGGAGGGCGAGTTCGACGAAGACGAGGGCGGTAACGATGATGGCGAGCGACTTCAGCCAGGCGACCGGCGATCCCAGGGGCCTCCTAGGAAAGAACAGTGAGGAAGCCATCCATACTTATGTACGGTGCTGTTTTCTTTCTCCTCGATAAGGCCGGAACGGCTACCGGGCAAGTCTACAAGAGCCTTTGCCTGTTAGGTATCCCACGTGCCTTGCGCGTCGCGTGGAGGCGTGCTCGGCGAGAAGGAAATGAAGCTACGACGCAGCTCCAGGGATCAAGAGGCGTGGGAAATTTGGCCCAGGGTACCGAGATGTGGTATGCGATTGTTCGTATCGTACCTCGCCCGATGTCGATTTGGGGGGGGAGTCGAGGTGAGACCAGCCTGACAGGTGAAGACGTTGAAGCTCCAGTGGGGGAGGCGCGTGCGCCACGTGCGGGAGGAAACGCACCGACTGGCTGGGAGCAGAGAGCGACAGGGGTCAGAGCTCCAGGCGGCCCCACCGTACGGATGGAGGGCAGTGTATCCGTATCCGTACCTGTACCTGTAGGTATTTCGGCGCCCAGACCAAACCTAATGTGCCTCTAGCAAGGGAGTTCCGTAAACAACCGGTAATCTCGGTGATGGGGGGGGGGGGGGGGGAGATCTGAGATGTCCAAGGCAGACTTTATCTCGACTCTTGTTCCCGTTTCGCAGTGGGGTACATCTTGTGTCGATATGGCCGTAGCGTAGTTTGCTTTTCATCGAGGGCATAGCGAGATTGAAAGCGAGCATTGTACCAAGCAAGAATTCGACAGGAGACCACACCTGGTCGTATTTGTTCTGCTTCTCCTTGGTCATCATTCCCTCCTTGCTCTTCGTGAAGTGGCTCATCAACCATTTCGAGCCTAAAGTAATCTTCTCTTTTGGGGCTCTCTGAAAGTGTATCTCGACCAGACCCTCGGTTGTCTCCGGTCATGGACTATCCATAGCTGGACCAGAGAAACCTTGAAAGGGACAGTCCGTGGCCTGTTCCGTCTGTGGTTCATCATGATCTGCCCATTTGTCATCACCGTCTCTAAAGAATCGAATGCATCTCTAAGCCATGTCTCAAAGCTGCTTCCGTCGACCTGTGTTTACGACGGGTAGGACCAGCCGATTTGGGGCAATGTGTAGAATCTTTGGGCGACGTCCATTCATACTCATGAGCCATACTTGCGAGTGTTCTCGATAAGATTCGGAGAGACGGCGCGAGTACCGGCTCTCTTGGACTGCCGGGAAAACGATTCGCCCATTGCGTGGAGTGAGGTTGTCGTATTCGTCCTGTGTATATGGCTGCTTTATAGAGAAGCTTTGATGCATTTTACAAACACGACAAAGTCGCATTCGCACGCTAGCTTGGCGAGATGGGTGGGTTTGGATTAAACCCACAAAGGTTCGGGGCGTCCTTGAACGACCGAGGAAGGCAGGTATGGGACACGGCAGGTTTGTCGCGGCGAGGGTAGCAGCGCAGAAGTGGGAAGACAGAGAGAGGTTGGAAGAGCAAGGCGAACACGTTGGCAACGGTAGGGTGCCGCCATCATCTATATGATCTCTAAGCACTCGGATATCTACATCTACATCAGACATGTAATCTACGACAAACTCCCCTCTAATTCTAGCACGGCGTTCAACTGCTATTCTCCCACGCGGCGACAACAGCCCCGATAATCTCCCTCCCCTTCGTGATGGCGACCTCATGCCCGCCCTTCAGCACCACGACCTCGACGGCGTCCTCCCCGAGCACGGTCTCGGCATCCCACACCGTCTCCCCCGGGACCACGATGTCGTCCCTCTCCCCCAGCACGAACAACACCCGGCCCTTTCGCAACCCCGGCGCCGCGCCCGCCCTCCTCGCCGCTAGCGCCTCCCCGAGGACCCTCCACTCCTCGCCCCCGCGATCGTAGATGGGCGCGTGCCGGATGGTGCTCATGTAGCTCCTCACGTAGCCCGGGTGCGTCTCCATCTGCCACCTCACGACCTCGCCGATCCGCCTGCCGCCCGCGAGCCTCAGCTCGTCCCACTCCGCCGCCGTCTCGCCCTCGTCGTCGTCGCCGTCGTCGACGGTCTCCTTCTCGGGGACGTCCCCGTCGCTTTTGGGGTCGGCAGGCGCGATCCTCCGCGCGACGAACCACCGGCGCACGCCCTCGGGGACCCACTCGGAGTTGTACAGCAGGCGGCTCCGCCAGCCGACGTGGGCGGCGGACCGGACGAGACCGCCGGGGGCGACGAGGGTGAGGGAGCGGACGAGGTGCGGGTGCGAGGAGGCGAAGGCGGCGGCGACGGCGCCGCCGAGGGAGTAGCCCAGCAGGTGGAAGGCGTCGTTGCCTGTCCAACCCGGGAGCGGGGAGGAGGCGATGGCGAGGAGGAGCTGGGTGGTGTAGAGGCGGGCGTCGTGGGGGATGTCGAGCGGCGCGTCCGAGTAGCCGCGGCCGAAGAAGTCTGCTGGGTGTTAGACCGGGGCGACCGTCGAGTGTGGCATGAGGAAGGGGGTGGGTGAGAGTGAGACATGAGGATCAGCAGGAATGAGAAGGGGGGGGCCACCCTTGATCCACGAGATTGCAAAAGATGATATACTCTCTCCCTCCCACTTCACATCTCAAGACACCTAGGCAACTATCGAGAAGAGCAAACAGATGTAACAAGACTCACCAAACGTCATGACCCGCCACCCCCTCCCGACGAACTCGGCCGCGACGCCCCCCAGCGCGAGGCAGGGCGTGCCGATGCCGTGCAGCAGCAGCACCCTCTCCGGCGCGTCCTCGGGCCCGAACTCGTAGACGCGCAGGTTCCCGTAGGCTGTGGCGACGTCCCGGGCGCCGGGGAGGGCGTCGGGCGGGTACGGCAGGGCGTCGCGGGCGGGGGCCGAGAGGGCGGGCAGGACGGTCCATTTCGGAGACCGGGCCGTCTTGCGGGGGTCGAGGGCCGGGCGCGGGGTTGTCGTCGTCGTCGTTGGCGTCGCGTGGGAGACGAGGAGGAGGTAGGTCGTCGTCGCCGCCGCAGCCGCAGCCAAGCCAAGGCCGAGGCCGAGGCCGAGGTGCTGGGATTCCAGTATCCTGTCCCTCATTTCTTTTCCCACTTTTCCCCCCTCTCTCTTTTCTTTTTTCTCCTTCTTTCTCGCGGGGCTAGAGCGACGTTGTGTTACGTTGGACGTGGCAAAAGATGAGGCTCCGAAACCTGGTACGACGGAGACAATTACCGATTGCAAGGAGTTGTTTGTGGGAGGGCTTCACATGACGGGTTTGATAATATCCCCGTGGATTTGGGACGACGACCGGGGGGGAGGGGCATTGCGCTGGAGTTGGGCTGGCCGGGGGTATGGGACGGAGGCCCCGTTCACCATTGCACGGAGGTCGGGATCATATGGAGGGGGGGGGGGAGACATCAGTCAACCACAGCAATACGGGGAGTCAGAATGCTCGGGAAGACCAGACCGTTCTTGACTACCTTGGGCTAGAGAGAACCGGACCAAGGCGGTGCCGGCTGTTACGGGACTCGCCTGGCGGGCTCTTGGACATTACCGAGACGTGAGGGATCAGGCGTCCTTTTGGCTTGGCGGGGACGGAGGGTTATCGCAGATTCTACTACTGCGTATTGTACGGATATACTACGGTGGTATGTAGGTAGAAGTCGGTGTCGGGGTCGCCGCAATGCGTTCCGTGCCCCTCCGAGGGGTGACGTGACGTCGCAGAAGTGGCCGTCGGATACCTGTCTCTGTCTCTGCCTCTGTCTCTGTCCCCCGTCCCCCGCGCATGCTTGGATCAGGGCGGGGCCTGCCCCCCCCCCTGTTTTCTGGTTAATGGGAAACCGGACAATGAATGCCATTCACTCAGGACTCGCCTGGGCCGCCCTCGACCATCTGCCGACAGAACCCCCGGGAGCGGTGACACGACGGGCAGGATGAAGAAGTTCTCTGCATTTGCGAATGTCCGTCGAGCCGCCCCACGAGCCATTGTTACGAATCAGAGAGAGGGAGAGAGAGAGAGACTTGAAGACACCGCCGCGGACTGCTTGCTTCCTCGGTCCTGCGCTGCGCCGCTCCGGCGTTGCTTCGGGAGGAAGCGCAGAAGCGCAGAAGCGCACAAGGCAGACCGCCGAGCCCAGCGCGCTGTGCCGTTTGACAGGTTGCCCGCCTGGTTTTAGTGCGTGTTCGTGCCGATGGATAGCGTAGCTGATAGGCGGCATGGCCGCCACGCACCGCCAGCTTTGCTGCCGGACAATGTGCCCCTCATGCATGTCGGTTCGGTCTGTACATACACGATAGTTACCCACGGTGTAGTACATAGTAGTGTCAGTCTCTAGAGACACGTAGGTGGGCCTGGGAGAGCTCTACCTAGTCCGGCCCGTCTTGTTTTGCTTGGCTGGGCGGCGCCGAAGTTCGCCTCCCCGGTTCCCCGGTCGCATCACACTGCACTGCAGCCCTTTGCTTTTCCCCAATGGGCGCACCGGCAGTTGCAGTACCCATCTACATAGTACGCAGTACGGATACAGTACACTACCGGCACTATGTAGCAGCTCGACCGGTGTGTCCAGGTGGCTCGGCAACCTGGGTTGCCACTGCTCCAAGCTGCGCTAGGTATAGTACTATGTAGCTCCGCGCCTGTAATGTCTTTCCCATTGTCTCGTCTTCTCCAACCCAACCGAAAAGCCCAGGACCCCGAAGGAGAGGAAAAGGGAGAGGAGGACGAAGAAGAATATGTCCCCACTGAAAGACGGCAGCCATATAATTCCACGGGGAGAGATGGAGAGACACAGAGAGAAACAGAGAGAGAGAGGGGTTGGAGGGAGGCGGAGGGCGGTGGTATTGCTGCTGCTGAGACGAGACAGCGAGGAAGAATAACCCCCCCGTTGGCCACGCCAGGCGATGCACAAATCCCCCCCGGAATCGAGCCAGAATGGCGGTGTGGCAGTGAAGAAGGGGCTTTCCATGTTCCCTCCTTCAACCTGGTTGGTCCGCCGCCGCTGTGCATGTGGCTTTCGTCCTCCCTGCCGGTGCATGGCAACTAGGTAGGCAGACAGAGACCTTATTTGCCATGTACGGATAGGTAGTGTGCAATACAGATAGTGTACGGATAGTAGTGTAGGTACTATGTAGTTTCCGTTTACCAACGAGGGACGATCCGTCCGTTGGATCTTGCGGGATGAGAAGTCCCCCCTCCTCCCGCCCAGTCGCTAGCCACCGGTACACGGCATACATGTGGTTTCACGCGGGCGTCCGTTACTGTAGAGGGGGGGGGGGGGGGGGGGGGGGGG